>VZTL01035449.1:4971-23253 GCA_013400535.1 Scopus umbretta | reverse complement strand
AGAGAGCCAAGGTGACAAACCTCTGAACTTCAGTGCATGCACTTTTGGTGCCTAAACCTAGGTGGTGTGAGTATTTCTCTCCCTGATCCTTCTCTGGCTTGGTTGGTAAAAAATGGGGTGGTGATTTCATGCAGCCCTCAAGATCATGGAGATCAGGTCTGGGGTGTTTCCCTACCCTCAGCATGTCCCTTCCTCTGCACTGGTAGTGGTAGTGAGGGGAGGTGTAAAAGAACTAGAGATTGAAAGGCATAAGGTGAATCGGAGCTATAAGGAGGGAGGGAGAAGTGATTATGTAGGGAAGCCTGTGTGTGCATGTGTTGGTGCTGTTGGGTGACCCTTGAGCCCCTTGGAGTCACTTTCAGTTGGGCATCCTTTACCATGTGGAAGAGGAATTATATGTAACTCTCACCAACCATTTACTGGCTAATGCACATATTAAATTGCTGGGACTAACGTGTTCCTGGGCTATACTTGTTGCCCACGGTGCAGGCATTTGAGAGCATCTGATGGCCTGGCAGTCACTAGTTGCTTTTGCTCCTTGTAACAGGTTGTGTCTCAGTATTGCTGAATTGTGCCATCTTCCAAACCTCTGCCTCTTTCTTCAGGGTTTTTGTACCTTTTCTCATTGATAATTTTCACTTGAGCCTTTGTTATTACCGATTTAAAATTTCATTGTTGTTGGAGTTTTTTGCACCTTGTTTTTTTGGATTCCTGGGTTGCTCTGTGGCAATTGATTCAGTCTGGGTACAAGAGGCTTTCTGTGGCAGAGAATTCCTCCTCCAAACGTATGCCTGTGGGGTCTCTTGCCTGCTTCTAGATGGATTTTCTTACTTTACTTTTCAGGATCACATCAATCATTTAGTTGCATTATGCTTCATAGAAGTGTTGGCACATGTTATTGCTTAAAAACAATAATTGTGATTCAAATATGCTGGAATTCTGTAAAATGTTTCAGGAGATGGTAGACTGTTCCTCATTTGCTATTTGTTATTTCAGAGGTGCAAACAGACTGGCAGTGCTTCCAAAATCTTACATTTCTGTCATTTTTTTAGCTTTTTCTCTTTTCTTTGTGAGCAGCTGAAGGATACTTATTTTCTTAAATTTCTTTTCTGGTGTTGGAATTGGTTTGTATTCTCATTAATCACAGGCTGGAGGATTTTCAGCTTTGAATTCCAGCACCATTGATAAATACCATGGTGGCAAATGCCCTAAGCTAAAATGTAAATTTTCACTTTCTTATGTATTATTAAAGGTAGTGTTAGTCTATGAAGAATTAGCTTATAGATAATGATAACTAATGACCAGTCTGTTCTTTCCTGCATTCAAGCCAATGTCCAGTATGTACAGTTTACTATTATGCAAAAACTGCTCCTTTGCTTATACTGCAGTGAACATAGTTTCAGTAGGGATGGGATGTATCTCTCTGTTTCAAGTATAAATAATGGAAACTACGAGTGTATGTAATTTCTGGCGTAAATATGAGAAAAAGTGGGAGTAAAAAAGTTGTAGGCCATTAACTTTGTCTTGTATTTTGAAGGGGAAATATTTAACAAAGCTTAAATAATAACATGTTTGTTGTTTTTCTACAAAATGGGACAGATTTCAAACCATATTTTTAGTCAATTTGTTGCTGGCAAATGGTATCAAATAATGATATGTTAGATTAAGGCTACTAAATGGGCAACAATCTGCCCAATATAGTAAAATCTGATAATGAGCTGTTATAATGGACATGAGTTTGTGGCATGTAACTATGGCTAGAGAAAATGTACTTGATATGCAGAGCACTATTTAACTGTAGTATGTACCCATACAAGTGAAATTTTGGGAAGAGAGGACAATAAGGTAAATATATACTATTTATATTTACAGTGAATAAAAGCAATTATATAACTACCTTGTGCCTGGCGATTTTTTTTTTTTTTAAATTTTTCCATTGTTTGCTGTTTTGCTTGATTTGACTGTTATTTTTGGCCTTCACATCAAGCCATTGGAGCTTACCTGATGTCACTATCTGTAGCGAATCGGGGATGAAGGATGCATGTGAGGAGAGAGCCCCAGAGGGCAAGGTTAAGGAGGAAGTTTAAACTGGGTTTTTATTGCTGTCTTTTGAGGTAACAGTAAGGTTCAGCCCTTCAAAGTTAAGTGTACATATTCAGCTCCTTATGACGGCGTACTGCGAGCACGTTACTCAACCTGTTCAGATCACTAGATACTTTGAATTAGTTGGAAAGTGAAAATATGACTTTCCAGTATTTTACTTGCAGAAGTATAATCAGTTCAGCCAAGTTCACGTGAATGGTTTCAGATTTTATTATAATCCCAACTTTACGTCACATGGTTATTCCTCCCCTTCCTCTCTCCCCCATTTTATCCAAGCACTACTTGTGTATTTATTGAAGTGGAAATGGAGTAGATTTAAGATTCTGATAGAGCAACAGACTTTCTAGCCTGGACATTTTGTTTTTGTTTCCTGAACTTGTGGGTCTCCCCATTTGGTATGCCAGTTTGCTCCCAGTGTGTTTATACGAACGTGTATGCAGTGGCTAAAATTGCATATGACTAGTAAGCGTCACTGCCAGACAGAATCAGAAAAGTGGCATTTCACCCTTCAGTCCCCTTCATAGAATCCCTGTCTCATATCTTGGTTTAGACCAGAAGCTCAGCTTTGGTCTTAGACTATTAATTTCTTAATTTTATTGTCTCTCTACAGATTTTCTAAGTGAGAAGTCCTATTAGCTTCGGTGATATTTGAGTTTCCTGGGAAGAGTTAGGACTGACTTTATTTATCTAATGTCACCCAACTAGAAGTCTCCCAGCAGTATGGCTATATAAAACTTAGCCCCGAGTGGTTGATGAAGTAACAGTTATTGTGTTCGCTTAGGCAAAATAATTATTTTATCATCAAAAAGAGGAATTTTAACATTTTCAGGATATTAGCAGAATAAAGTATTTTGACACGTCTTAAGAATGTTTCTACAGCATCCAATGTGACTTTGTCTCTTAACAAACAAAAAACCCCAGGAGGGCATGTTTTTTAATGCTGGCAGCTAAGGATTATATATTAATTTTTAAATCAACCTTCTTATGGCATTTAGAAGGCAGTTATTTTGGTTGCTGTGATTGAGGTCACTGATGGCGCTTGTGGTGCGTGAGTTTGTATAAGCTCTTCTGAATTTTCACTGCAGACTTCGAGACATTTCTGCTGTTGGGGGAGCTGCTTCAGGCAGTTTTGGCTTTTGGGTGTATATATCTGGTGCCATTTCCTCATAGCCTCAATTTTGATATAAACTTCCCCTCTGGGAATTAAGATCCATTTGATATGTATAAAACTTTCATATGTAATATCATACCTTTTTCCTTGCTGTCTTCTGAAATGTAAGAGCAGGCTCCAGATTCTAATGAAGAATCTCTTGTCTTCATGTTTTATTAAGGCTCTTGTGCATTGATGCTTGCGATGAGTTCAGGTGAAGTAAAGGCGCACTGTTTAATTGTGAAGTCTCATTGCCTTAGAAGGATCTGAATATCTGCCATTTTTCCAGTGATTTTTGTCTTGCTCCCATGTTTTGCCTATTTGGAAACGTGACAGATTAAGATAATAAAATTTGTACTGCTGTTTCCCAATAAATGCACTGGTAAGCCATACGATCATACTATTTGTAAAGCATATTTATAGTTATTTGATTGTATAAATCTTTGTAAGATAGAACTGGCAAACAGGGTTTTAGCTGAGAATTAGAAATGGGGAAGTTTTGAACTCTTAAAAAGAAACCAAAAAAGTCAGCTTTAAATAAGGAAAAGCGGTTGACTGAAACTACCATAGCCTTAGGACTAAATTAAAAACAAACAATGATACCATACTTAGCAATGTTCAGTCTTTAAACCTGATTTATTTGATACAGTCTTTTTCTAAAATTTTGGAATGTGCAGTCTCCTTTTGGTACACCTGTACTCCTACAGCCACCTGAGTTTACAGCAGCATCTTTCCTCCAGGAGGATCATTGTAATTATTTGCTGGAAATGCTTCCATTCACTGTTATGCTCTGGAGGAATGGATCAGCTCTCAGCAGCTGGTGGTGGTTTGCCATCTTCTGGCCAGCGTAAATACTTGTGTCCCATTCTTGCTCCCCTGTCCTGAAGGGACTGAACAGCAGCCAAACCATTCCTGTTTAAGACTTTGTGACTAACACTTCTGAGACACCAGGTAAAAAGGATGTAATGCCACAATTCAGGATACTCTGAAGTGGATTTAATGTTTTGGATTATGTCTTAATTTTCTAAAATAAACTTTTAAATGGATCTGTTGCATATAAGCAACAGTTTATTATATTCCTGCAAAAAAATCCAAAGGACACCTTTATATCTGAATAATGCTGATGGTATTGTGAAGTTATTTCAAGAGTCTAAAGTCATTGTACATGCTTCAGAAGCTGATGAGACATCTTATATGTGTGACTGGATGTGCTTTACACTAAAATTTGCTTCAAGGCTAAATTTTTTAAGTGCCTTTACTTATGAGATACCTTTACTTACTAGATCATACCACCAAATTTTTGCTAAGTTAGGATGATGCTAGAGTTTAGTTCTCATGCTAGAGATCTTTTGTATTGGGCAAGTCTACATGGAAATTATTTTTGTCAAGTATTCTTTAGATTACGGTGCTGTTTTTGTAGGTTTTTGTGTTCCATTCTCTGCCCCTTGCCAAGTAGTTGAATATTGAAAAGGCACAGGTATGACTGGATAAACCTAGCATTGTAATAGTTACTCTACTGCTATTTAAAAATCATTTGATAGCTGAGCATCTCACCATCACTGTGCATTTATACTTAAAATTTCTCTGTGAAGTAAGGAAACGTTCCTCTCCAGGTTCTTATAAAAATGGTTTTCAGAAAGGTTAATGTTAAATTTTACTAGGCTACACTGTAAACCAGTTGGGAATTGAACTTTTGAGTCTGAATCCCTGTCCAAAGGAGCCAAACATTTTTAAAAACTCCAGAGCAGTGTGAGCCATTGATACTGAGGTATTCTGCCAGTCTCTGAGGTTTCATGCTTCAGGGAGAGCCAGAAGTGGAGAGTTTTGACTTCTAAATATGTTCTCTCAGGAGAACATCTCCTGATGGTCTTTGCATAGGGTGTATGCCATTTAAGAAATGCAACATGTCATATATAAACAACCTTCTGATGCTTGTTACAAACAACAGTGTTATGCCGTTCATGGAGGAAATACTTCAGGGTCTAGCAGCTTGATAGCATCTATTTCAAAAGTATTGTGAGTTGAGGTGTCCTCCAAACCAAGAAGATGGTCTAACAGATCACATTGCAATGATCAATGAATTACAGTATGACATTTTCTGAAGTGAGGACCTTAGGAAAAGGTTTTCTCCAAAAATGTAAATTGAAAAACATGTTACAATTATGATTCTTTTTGTAGTATGTTAATAAAATTGATGCTTGCAAAGCAGGTGGTGTTTTTTTGTTTTGGTTTGGTTTTTTTTCCAGAATTGGTCTTCCAATTGCTTTTGGGAAGTATAGTTGCTTAATTTCCCTTGTTTGCTGCATAACCTACTGATGTTGCAAGTGTCTGCTTTGTTGTCTCTTTTCTCCCTCTTCCCCTTGCCCCCACAAAACATGCAGGAGGTAATTTTGGTACTGCAAAGGATCTGACAGAAGAAATAAGATCATTAACAGCTGAGAAGGAGGGGCTGGAAGGACTTCTCAATGAACTGTTGGTTCTGAGTGCCAGAAATGTCCGAAAATTAGAGAGAATAAAAGATGATTACACCAGACTGAAACAAGAACTTGAACAAGGAGAGGCTGCCTTTGGTAAGTAGTTCACAGGCTGTTACAGCTTTTGCTCAGTCATGAGCACCTAGAAGTCTGCTGGGTTTGATGAACCATCCTGCATTTCACAAAACATACTTATTTTTCTGAGGAAAGTTTGGCCAGGACCTAGATAAGCAATATGCTGAATATGCTCTCAGCTGTTTCCACTGGAGGTGGGGGAGGTCGAGGGGGAGAAGGGATATCCCAGCAATATACAGCGCTTGGAGGTCTATCTTAGCCCACTTCTCAAAAACCTCCTTTTCTAAGCCCATTTTTGTAATAATGATGATACTGTGCATTTATTCACATACAGAGAAACATATGTAGCCTTATATGGGGAAGCAGTAGATGCAGTTGGCTGTGACAATAGAACCATATTTAGTATATATAACTAAATGTTTAGTGTGTATATATATAACATATTTGGTGATGAGTCTGAATGTATAAGGTGCAAGGGATGTGTAGTTTTGAAGGCAAGAGTTCTCTTTGTAAATTTGTACTGGGGGGGGAGTTAAACAGCTTGCCAAACACAGCTCACATATAAGCAGCGTGCTTGTGTTGTAGTGTCATGGTGGAATTGGGGAAGTTCTGTGCAATTACTGGGAAAGCTACTGACAACAAAATAGCAAAGTCATTCCTAGACTTGGCTTATCCTCTTGTCTGCTGTACCCTCTCCTGTAATTAGGCAGATAAAGTGGCCTTGCTGCTTGATTAAATGAAAAGGCTGAATAACATTTAATTGACTACAAATGCACAGTTACAATAGTTACTTCTAAACAGCGGAGTATAAATCTGAAAGCTACTTTAAAGCTCTAGGGGTTTGAAACAGCTGTCCTTTTTCAGGATCTTATGAGCAGTAGGTTGTCTGAGGAAAGTGCCTCTGTTTTAAAAGTATATGAATTTTCTTCATAGGCAAGTGGATAGGCAAGGGCTATTTTAGAAACAAAATTTTTGTAGGCAATGGAATGTGTCTAAGACAATATTTTAAAGATACATAGAGGAATATATACACACACACGCACACACACTCAGACTCTAGAACTTTCTTAGAAACTAGATGGTTAAAAATTTAAAAAATGATTCCTCAAAGTAGTGCATTGTTACCTCAGCTGTGTGATTCAAACCCACATCAGGCAATACTTCCTCATTGTTTGGATTTTTAAGTGAGTTGAAGGGAGTTCTGACCTTCCAATCTGTCCATTTTGTTGCTCCTTTGTTTCTAGGACAATTAAACTTCCTATAATACACATGCATTTCTCATTTGTATTTTTCTTCAGTGGGGTTTTAAACAAAACCTGTGCAAGTCTGTTGCTGAAGCAACAGAATTGGTTGCAGTTCATAGATTTTTTTTTTTTTTTTTTCCCTCCCCTTTGCATTTATGTACCTGTAATGAGGTGTCGTCTTGGTCTGCCCTCTCCTGTCCTACAATTCTTGGCAATAAATTGCAAAACACTGGGTGTTTACTATGTGGATTGTGCTTTTAATTTATTGTAATTCTGTAGGCATAAGGAGAAATTTATCCTTGTGTAAAATAAAGCTCTATCAAGGACATACTAGTTGGAGAGGCATAAATTGAAATCTGAGATCCTCAGATGTGCCCGCTTGCTTGCATGTAACCAACAGCATTTTCTCCTTTAACAAATGGGAAAGCACTTAGATTTGAGAACACTAGCATGAGTTTGATACCAACACATTTAATTTGAATAAAAGCGTTCTGATATTCTCTGGAAAATAGTAAGCAGATTGTATCTTAAAGATGGCGTCCAGTTTTACGAACCAGTTGTTATTTTGTACAGTATTTTCAAGTTTGGGGACTAAAGCATAAACAATTTGAATATGATTTTGTTACCATTTGTTTTGGCTGTTGTTCGAAAGGACTGGAGATAATTGCATTGGTTTTGTCTGCGCTGTGGAAGGTGCGATTTGTGTTGGGGTAGCCAAGCTGATTTACTGCACGGCCTCAGGCTTTGTGGTTCTTTTAAGCCAGTAAAATCCATGTTGCTGCTGAGACGAGTGGTTTTGCCTCTTCCTCCCGTTCCAGCCCCATCCCATAGACCAGCTCAGTGCTGACCAGAAATCTGGTGTGAGGGGGCGTTAGTACACCCGTGAGACCCACCAGCCTGTGGTGGGAGTGCCAGCATTGGCATAAGGGCCACAGCAGGGGTGTGGGGCTTGTGATGGAGAATGTGTTCACCCACTGCTGTTGGTGACACTGTGATTCTGGGAGAGTGTAGGCTGGCATGAAAATGGCTCCTAAAACACTTCTGCTGCTTGCGCAGCAAACATGGGCTCAACTGCTCTGTGCTGTGGGTTAAATCAGTATGAGTGGTTGGTCCCATTGCTTGGTGCAGCCCATTCCTGGTTAGTTTGACTTCTCCCTCTATAGGTACAAGCCAGGGAGAGAAATCCTTTCCCCATCTAACTTTACTAACTGAGGATGTTACTGTCCTCCAGCTTTTTTTACTGTCTGTCTGCCCAGAGTTAATTAGGGAGCCCTTCAGCCCAAATTATCTGTGCAGACTTAAACAGCAAAAGTGATCTGGCTGATCCATGTCCTGGCATGCAGTAGGGATGTACCTGTGATTCCTTCTCGCGGCACAGTTGTGCTACGTTTTGGCTCAACTCTTTATGAAATAGGTGTCCATCCATAAACTAAACTAGTCTTCTCGTCTTTGAAGTTTTATGCCAGTTTAAGTAAGTTAGTGGGTTTATATGTCCTTCAGCGTAGAAAGGAGATACTTCGTTTTTCTCCAGAAAAGGCAATCAAATCATCTGGAGCTGTTGCCTTCTCTCATTCTTGCTTTCCTGTTGTTTCCAGGGAATAATCTTCTTTCTCTGCATCAGAAGCCTTCCCTCTTTTTTTAATATAGCACCTTTACACCTTCTGCGCAGGTATTCCTACACATGGCTATTTCTACATGATCTGGCACTTGAACGGTTATCTTTTGTGCCTGTGAACTTCCTGAAAACTTATTTTGAAAAAAAAAATTTTTTTTTTTCACTGATGATAATACTGCTTTGTCTGGAAAACATTAAACAAAGAAATTGAAATGCTAAAATATGTGTGTATGTTTGTCTTTCTCTTGTGTATAAATTGATCACCTATTTTTTACTTCATTAATAATTGTTGATTTCTCACAGTAACACAGATATAAGGAACCAGACGTCAAGGGAAGAGACTTAATCACACAATAATCAGAGCTGGAATTTTAAATAGGACACATCATTAGCATGTTAATGAATTTTCTCACTTTGTGCCAGCTGCCCAAGTATAAAAGATATTGCAGATGTAGTGCAAAAATCAGGCTTGGCTTACTGTGCTGAGAGCTGTCAGTGCTCCCTGTAAAAGAGTTTCGAAAAAAAATCCTTTCATATTTTTAGAGATGCTCAAAAATACGTTTTTCCCATTGGATAATAGAAGCATCAACAAGTAATGCTATTTATTAGCATTTTAGGATGAATAGTACCAATGTGCCCTTTAGACAGTAACTTTCTTCTGAGGGCACCAGAATACTCCTATAAAAGTGATCAACTGTTATTGCTGTTTTACAGATAGGAAAGCCAGGGGCACAGAGGTAATGTAATTTTACCTGAAATGGTGGTGAAACTGAGTTTCCTGATTGCTCTAGCATCCATCACGATTGAATTAATCACTTGCAATAAACAGATTTGAAATCAAGTGATACTCTCTGTGAGCTTTACATTTAGACTGCAGGTACTTCTACGGCCTAAGACATAATCTGCCTTGTAAAGTCAGAAGGGTCTGTTATGGCAAGGAGGAGAGGTGCTTTGCAGCCCAGAACAACCAAAAGCGTGTTCCAGACAAGTGAAGCTTAATTGCTTGCCTGTCTGCCAAACTGCTGGATTGTGCTCATAAGTCCTGGCTTGGGCTGATTGGCATTTGTAACCCAGGGCTGGAAATGAAACTCAGTCTCTTGTCTTGGTTTCCTCATTACCAGTACTGACGGGCAGGTTTTCCTGCCTCATTTGCTGAATTCCTTTTCTGGCTGCACTCAGCCATTTTCTGCCCCCTGTTACTCTTTTGGGATGGCTTCTCCTGGTAAATAATGTACGTATGCACAAAACTAGGGGGAAACTGTATTTCGCGATCTAATTGCTAGGTTGTGCTTGCCAAGTCATCTTAAGTCGAATTTCTATACTGAATTAATTTCTCGAAGATCTATAAAATAAAGGCTATCATGCACATCAAAATAGCTTTTTAACCCCTTTTTTAAACTATTGTTTGGAGGCTGATACTTCAGTCTCTACTATGCACCTCTCATTGACATCATTGAGTTTTATTGTCTTAGAAATTGCTTGTGTAAGTCCTAAAGCTCTTCCCAGCCTGCTTGTAGAGTGAAGCTTTCTGGAATTGAACAGGTGTATTTATTAAATAATGAATTAGATGTAACAGAGGGGTTTCTTAGGAAGCTGGGATTTTCTTTCACACTCGGTTTTTCTTTCTGTTGTTCAATGCACGTACTCTGCACACTTGCACAGAATATCTCCTAGCTTTTTGTCCTCTAACAGAAGAGGAACCTATCCAAGTCTGGTTTTTTTAATTTGCTTTTAAAAAAAATGTATGTTCTCACTTAGCTACTTAAGAATAAAACGTGTTCAGAAAGCACTTTGAAGAGTAACAAAAATTCTCCTGGTCTTTTTACAGTCATTGTTCAAAAAGCTGCATATTTGGCTGTTACGGAGGATGCAATTAATTAGTCTGAAGCTTAATATCATGTGGACAGTGGAAACCACTAGTGGTGCTGCTTAAAGTAATACTGGCTTTGCATACTGAAATATTTATGAAAAGCAGGTTCTGTGCTTCATATACAATTGTATAGGATATGATTTACCAACCTGTTAATGACCATTTACTACAAAGCATTTTTATTCTCTTTTAAAGACACATTTTTATTCTGACAGATTCAACACTGAAATTCTTATAATAGAAGCACATGCAGCATGCTTTCTTCTGGAAACCTTTCTTTTTTTTAGTTTAAATATTTGTTTTTAATAATAGCTCTTATACAAAAGCTCCTCTATTTCTCTTCCTAAATGATTTTTGTAATGCTTTTTGAAAATGTTTAAAAATTATTAAAAACTTTATACTGCCTTTAATTGTTTCAAAAAATATCAATTCGGTATCTGCCTATGACATAACAAACATTATGTCCCATTTTGCTTTACTAATTTTTTGGGGGTAATGGTTTTAATTTTTTCCTCAGTGCTAGATTTTTTTGCACCAAATAGGCTTTTCAAATTGTTTCCACAGTTCGTCCTGTGTCTGAGTGATTATCGGATTCTAAACTGAGAAGCTGGACCTTTTGATTGCTTCTGTTTAAATAAATCATTAAAGGAGAACCACATAGCGTGTAACAGATGGGCTTCCGTGAGGAAGAAGCTGTTCCGAGTCTCATTGTGTCCACTTCTAATTTGTGCAAGGTCATTACATTCCCCATGTCATACCTACGTGAAATGCTTGTTGTCATTCAAGGGAGTGGTGAAATGGAACGGCTTATTGCTTATGTCTGTGGCCATATCTATTTAAACAGTGATCCTGTCAGATTTAGCCAGCGTTCGCTCTATTTAGCTTTCACAGAAAGTGTAAAATCCTCGGTGGTGATGCAGGAATGGGACTGGCACCGCAGCTGGTAGCATCCTTTATTCCGAGCTGACATTCAACTGATGATGCAAAGTGTAGCGCTCCACAGCCTTCTGTCAGGCAGCACGTAAAAACCAGGACAATGTGAGAAAAGAAAAGAACAACAACAAAAAAACCCAAGAAACCCAACCTTGCAGAGCTCCTTTTGTATTGTCATGGCCAAATACAGCATGAGTAATTGCACTCTGCTGATCAGTATTCTCTCTGCTGTTTCATCTGAAAAATTGGTATTTCTGCATTTGCTTGGACTTGTACTGTTATGCATATTGTGTGTTTGTCTGCATTTCATTGGTTGTGAGCATGATTCTCATTTTCTTGGGTCATTTTTAAAGCACTTGGGATCTTTCAGGTTAAGTATACCCATATATGTCTTTTGGTCTTATAATTCTATAATGGTAGTCACTGCATTTTGAATTGTTATCAAGCTTTGAGGATCAAATTCAGACTGATGGTTTTCATTCTGTGTCATGCTTCCAAAAAAGCTATATAAAATGAGTAAACCCTTTATTTTAGTAACATCTCTGTTAAATAATATTTAATTGTAAGTAGTTGAGGCTTTTTTGTGTTATGGAATTGCCTTTTTTGATAAACATTATCTGTAGAATTTAGTAACATATAAAGAATAAGTTCTGCTAGCGTTTCCTGTAACTGTGTAATACGTTTTTATTTTAGACATCAATTTTTTTCAGGATTGAAAAGAAAGATTGGAAAACAGTCTGTTTTAGCATAACTAAGTTTGCCACGTGTCTTGAGTCACTTGTAATTGTGTTTCTTATAATGGTGATTATAAAGGTCATCTTGTCTGGTGTTGTTCGTTGAAATGTGTAAAATGCTTTATGATTTTCACTTGGAGGATAGAGGTTTAGTTTATATAAATGCAATGGAGGTATTCAATTTAATCTGTCCATTCTGTATAATTAGATGCAAATATCTGTAATGCAGGAAATGCGAAATATGTGTTCAGGCAACTTGAACTGACACAGCAGCTTGGTTCAAAGCCCACTGATATCTGTGGGGGTCTTTTGATCAGGCCATTTCTCTGTTGCTGCTCAAAGGTGAGCTTCTCTTCTATCTCTTTCTTCCGAGATCTGATGGTAGGAATTTTACTGAAATGTTTTATATACCTGTGTAATACTCTTTCTTTGCAGACAGCAGTATGACCTAATTACACGCAGAATAATAGCTCCTGAGATGACCTGGTACTGGTTTTGCAGCCATAGAGGTAATTATGTACCAGGTGCAAGAAATAGAGCTTGGTCTGAAGTTTTATGCTGGCTCTCTTCAGGGAAAATTATGAGCTCATCTTTAATTAGGATAAACAGTAAAGACATCAGGATTTCCTAAGTTGTAGTGCCACAGAAATATAGAGTGACTCTTGTTGGAATCATGGAAGTGCAGTCTGATGGTGAAAAGTGCTACTGCGCAGCCTTCTGCTGCAATGAGAGATGGGCATCCAATGTCAGTAAGCAACCTCAGCCCCGTCATGCAACACGCATACTTTAATGTGCTGGTGTACATACAAACAAAGAAGCAAGCAGAAAGTTCTGATAACATGCCAGGCAACTTCTTCCCTTACGTCTGAAATTCTATTGCCAGCTAAATACACAGTGCATTAAACTTTTGGGGTGTGAGTAATATCAAATCATTCCTGGTTTGCCATCTCTACTCTAGGTTTCTGCATTACTCTACTTGTTAGTTCAGCTGCTTCAACTGATTGAGTTGCAATAGGATAAATATGAAGCAACACAGATGAGGGAATTTGAAATAAACTTGGAAGCGTATACCACCAATTTTAATCGTTCTTCATTAAATTCTAATTCTGCAGCTGCATCTTCTGAGATACTGGGCTTAGACTGAACTTTCACTGGTTTATTTTTTTGTGTATGTTTTTTGTGGGGTTTTTTAATGACTATAGCTGGTTTCAGAAGGATGAGATGCTAAGATGCCAGAAGGCTAGGATTAAAAAAGAAAGAAAAAATAAAGTGTCTTCTGCTCATTGGATAGATGGAACACATTCCCGTATGCATTTCTAACTACTTTAGTATGACAGTAGCCCTGGTGATGACCAACAAACACTCTTTAAGGTTTGCTGCTTCTTCTGGAGTTTGAGCAGATAGTGCTGTCGTGCTACTGTACTTTCTGTTTTATTTCATTGTGAAGCTCTTTTTTTTTCCCCTGATGGTCTGCAGCTGCCATTTCTAGATCTTGTGTTAAGAGAATTCCAGTTTTGGCAGAAAGATAAAAGTTGTGTCTGTCTGTGGCTGCTCAGAGGCAAGCAGAAAGCTGGAACCTGTCTGAGGGTGGTGGGGTGCTCAGAAGAGGACCAAGAAAACTGCCGACCTGTAGTTACACTTAACCGATAGGATTGAATTACTTTGCAAAGATAGATAAATAGTGCTTTCCTTGTCTCACAGATGAGGTAACTGAGACACTCAGGTAATTGGTTTTGTGGTTATGTTTGTTTTACCATTTCTTATGGGTACTGCCTGTATGTTTTTGGTCAGGACTTGTTGGAGGGATTACAGCACATATTTGATGACTTGATCCTGAAACGTTAACGGGTTGGAAGCATGTGCTTGGCCTCTTAAAAGCCTGAAGTTTTATTTAAAAAGTCAGTAAACAGTTGGCCTAGCATTGACAGGTTTCTTTAAGTTATATTAATTTCAGTTTTGATTCTGTATTATACAGCAGGGTTTTGCTTTGCTTTCTTGTTTTTTTGACATTTTTCAAGTTATGTTAACATGGCATGGTATTTTGAGGCCCCAAAAATGTGCAAAGGACTCTTTAGGATGCTTTGCCTCATTTACTTTCTTTTGAGGATGAGTATAGAGATGGATAGGATATTTAAGGAATAGTGTCTGTTTGTTTTCAAGTAGCACTTCAGTGAAACCAATTAGGCAGTTATCCTTCCAAAGAGTCAGGCTTTCTGCAGATTGAAGATAAAAATAGTACAGCATTTTACATTCAGTTAATGTTTTGGATCTTTTAAAAAATTTTTTTAGCTGTAAGCAAGAAAATGTTGGTTTGGGTCATCTGGGATCACTGATGTAAAATCAATGTCCTAGAACAGAATTATACTGCAGTAGAATCAGAGAGTGAAGATATTGTTTAACTTTTTAGTAATGGGTATTTTTTCAGATGTATATATTTTGATTCAAAATCTTAGCACATTAATAGATTTCCACACAAAAGTTTTCATTTAAGAGTTTTGGCAGTGTTCTTGGATTACAGTATACAAGTCTAATTGTATGCTTGCATAAATGCATGCAATTTGTAAAGAATTGTACCTCCTTACATTGATGATAAATTCACCTCAGTGACTGAATGAATTTTCTGATACATTACCTTTCTTCTTTGCTTTGATATTGCCTGGCAATATTCAGATACAGCACCTAGGAGCACGGACATCTAAGCAAAAGAAACTGCTGGGATACTATGCCATTTGGAATACAAGATGTCCCTCATGAAATACAGTTGGTTTTGGGTTTTTTTTTCCAATTTTTTGTTCCTGTTGATTGTCAGATGCAGAGTAGTTAGTTCTTTCTGGTTCATTCTTTCTTGTTGTTACTGGTTTAAATGTTTTCTTGGAGGTATTTGCAAATAAAGTAGTAAAGATACAAGCTAAATTAAGGTTTCTGTAATTAAGATATTGTAAAATAGGGGCGTTATCATCCTCAACTGATTTTTTTGCTTAGTCATTTCATTCATTTTAAGTATATAATTATTATCTGCTGTATAGTTTGTTACTTGAATTACCACAGGCTTCCAAGCATGCTGCAGACTTTATATATGGAGAAGTGTAACCAAATCTGGAGTAATGGAAAATATTTATCGAAAGATGGGGGAGGTATAATGTCTGATGATAAAACCAGAATAAAAATGCTGAAGTTGTAATCCTCTATAAAACAGCTGGTTTTTGCCCCCCAAATTATTTTAATGTTGCATGCATTATCCTGAAGGAGGCTTTACAATAGAAAACGTCTTCCAATTCACACCTTTTACCAAGACACAAAAGTGGAAATACGGAGAATTTAAATGGAAGAAAGAGAGATTATTTGTTCTGACTATGATTCCCCAGAGAAAATGTATTTACAATTCTTGAGTTTTTTTTCTAAGCTTTTTGTGTTTTTCTGTACTTCCATTAAAACCTAACTGACTACTCTGAGGCAATGGAAATCTCATTATTTAAAGTACCTTGTATCTCCTGTTCAGGAATTGAAAGTTTTCATCCAAGAATTTTCTTCCTCCCTCTGTCCTTGGAGACATAAACTGGAGTAAAAGGCAGAAAACCAAGGAATTGCTAATGCCTGGGGTCAGGAGCTGGAACTCTGTATCCTCCAGTTTGATTTCTTTTCTCACTGGAGCAGCAACAGAGAGAGTTTGCTCATGTTTCAGTTGATTTGTGCCATGGTTTCCTTGTACGAGGACTGGAGGTAATGACTGCTTCTGTTACAATTACGTTGTGAAGTCCATGGTCTGTGGACTCACTGCTTAAGCACAGGGTGATGGTAGTAGCAGGCTGTAGTATAAGACCAGGGATTTTGTCACCTGTACTTGCACAGACTCTGTTGTCTGTGTGCTGCAGGTGCTAGTGATTAGTATTATTTGTGATTACCTGCCAGATTTCAACTGGTAGGCTGAGGTCATGTAAGGAATACATCAAACTGGATATTCAAAAGACTACTCTTTTTTTTTTTATTATTTTATTTTATTGTTGTGTTCAAACCCTGGTTTATTTCTTTATACAAAAATACTGTGGTAGGCAATATAATTAAAACTTTGATGCTAACTGAAAAGAAGATTCAGTTATCATATTTGCGGAATATATGTTTGGTTTGATGTGCATGTTGAAGGCTTGGGTAAAGATAAACAGCCAGTGTTTGCCAAGCTGCATAAGATTAAACAGTTCATTACCTGATGGAATTATCAGCTGGAAGACACATTGCATAATTTGGACTACAACCTTTAAACGCTTTTGGCTGGATTATACCTCTTATCTAGTGAGGTGCACCAAAATATAATTAACAATGTGTGCTGGAAATGACAGGCTGAAACTACATGTATTTTTGTGCAGATAAACAATCCTATATCTAGATCAGAAGTCATAGTCACATTTTCTCTACTAATTTTTTTTCCCCAGTTCCTGTATTCTAAAACATTGTACAGAGAAAAATTATCTGTGCTCCATGCCAGAGAAAGCAAATAGGTACCAGCCATGTAACCTGTGGACTTGACTTTAAGAACCTTTAGAAAATGTTAAGTCCTGTAGGAAACAGTGGGAATTGCAGGTCTCTTGTAATCTTGATTTTGAATGTTTTGTTTAAGAGAGAATTTTGAAAATGCACAGAGGCAGAAATTCTGATCCATTGGTATAAGGAAGAGGTTTGCCTCTGGTTTCAGCAGAGTTCAGGGTTTCACCTCTGGCATTCTGCTATATTGAAACTGCAGTGTCTGTTTCTGATCTGAGCTGCTTGGATGCAGGTCCTCTTACTTTGATGGAAGTGCTGTCCACATGAGAGAGAGCAGAACTTGGTCAGAATTTTTTTAACTAGAAAATCCTTCAGTTTTATCAGCAAACGATACATTTTGCAGGACCTGTCCTGTTAAAGAAGAAACAGATTTTTTTTTTTTGGTAGTTTTTAAGCTAAAAGCTAATTACTTTGATTTTAGTTCAGTGAACTTATAGCCCTTTGACTTTTGCAATGATTTTTTGTTATTTTAGGACAGTGGGGAATTATTTTTAGGAGAAAAATAATTTTCTTTACAAGTCAGAGAATTTGCAATGTGGCATTTCCAAGACAATCACTTGTAGCATTCATTCTTCTTACTGCAGTAAAAGAATGACCTGAATGACCTTGTATTTTGAGGTTTCCATTATGCAGTCTTGTGGGTATGTATCAAGTTCTTGTTAATTCTCATCTAGTGATCAAAATAAAAATTTTCATATCTCAGAAGGAAAATGGTAAAACCCTGCTATGAAGTTTATTTCTCCTATTCAGTACCTGTGAAAAAAGCTGTGTAGGTACCTGTGTAATGTACCATCATTCATCAGCTCATGAAGTGGTCAGCCACATGCTCAGATGGCAGGATGTTATTGTGGTGGGAGAGATGTCGTTTAAATAAGCTTTAGATGCTGACTCAACTATCCAACGTTGTATTGTGCTTTTTAGCAACTTAGATGGAATTACAAGGGCATAGGTGTGAAAGCTTGTTAGCTTAGCTCTTTTTTTCTCCGTGTGCTTTCTGTTTATGTGCTAACTAATGACAGTCTTGGGCAAACTTAAAAATAACAAAACTCTAGAGAGGGACACAACTATTCCTGCAACTTTCTGCTACTGAGCATAGCTTTCAACAGTTTTTGCGAGTACTTGCCTTAGTCTTTTGCCAGCCCAAAAAAACATGGATGGTGTGTCAGTGAAGCCTGAAGATGTTTCATGAGCAAATTGGCCAATAGTCAGAAAGACTTTGCTTACAACCTGTCTGCAGTATGGGTTATAGACTAGAGGAAATGGAAAAATAAAGCCTGTGTGTCTGAATAGTTTTTGCCAATGAGGCTGGTTAACACCAGTTGCAGGTATGAGCCCTCTTTGTTCTGCCATTGTAGGCAGCCTGGGACAGTATTGTACCTCTGTTCAGGTAGTTAAAAGCATTCTCCATTGCCTGGAGTTTGTCTTGAGTGAAATGTGAGTGTATTTGCACTGATCACAGAATTGGCTTGGACAGCAGTTGGAAGAAAAACAGAAATTTTAAACTGGCATTTGAACTAGTCTTTCTCATTTTTTATAAAAAAAACTTTG
>VZTL01035447.1:0-13339 GCA_013400535.1 Scopus umbretta | reverse complement strand
CTTTATATGTGTGTATATATATACTGTAAAAGCGGTATGTCTTTAAAGGCCTGCCTGGTGGAACATCTCAAATTCTAGTAACGAGCTTGGCAAGGCTGCCCTTTAAAAGATTCATGAGTGACCAGGGAGGATTTTTGTGGGTCTTGTCTTTTTTTTTCTTTCTTAACAAAGTACCCAGGATGGCTGCAGCTCTATTAAAAATCCGTCCTAATGACTGTTTAGGTAGAGTTCAATGCCAACTTTCATTTTAGCTTCAGCTTAGCACCTCTCATTAATTTCTTACATTCTTCTGGGACTGAGGATTTCCATATTTGGTTTTAGTCTTGGATTATGTCAGAAAAGTTTGAACAAAATTGTTTCAGCTAAATGAATGTGAAAAAATATATCTTCCATATGTTGTTATCGAAATCTTCTGCATCTGTTTAAGTCAAAAATGGCAAGCCAGAAATCTTTATGTTGGCTTAAGATATAGGCTCTTCAAGAAAACACTCTCGGGTTGAAGAAAATTGGTTAAGTAGTTTTAAATCAACTTGTCATTTTTCTGCATACTATGTAGACCTCTTTCATTTTTCCCCCCCCTCCCTTTTTCTTAATTTAGTTTTAAACCCTTGTTTAAAATGAGTTTGCCAGGGATTCATTTACTAAGAATATCTTTAATGACATCTCAGTTATGGATACATTTGTCAAGAACCCCAGCTGTTAAGGCCAATTGACTTGAAAAAGCCAGAGGGAATGCCATTGATTCAGTATATAAGGGATGAAAAGGTTCAGAGTGTGCTGTCAGCTCTCTTTACCAGTTCATACCAGTTTCAGCATCAGACCCAGTGACCTTACTTAAGTCAGTACAATGACATAATTTTGCATGTGTACTGTCAGACACACTGTCTTGCCCTTTCTATCTAAAACAGACAAATAACATACCAAAACTAAGCTAAATAGAAAAGTTAAAAGCCAGAACATCACAAAGGCTGAGGCTGCTACAACAGTGCTAAGACTTCACGCCCTCTTTATATTCTTATAAAGCTTACAAGCCACTTTGACAAAAGCCCATGTTTAGGAAAAGAATAAGCCTTTAAACTCAAGTACTTAAATCCGGGAGAAAGTAAGACTTAAGGTAGTTCATTCCCTGGTCCACTAAGTATCTAATAACTTGGAGCCCAACGGGATGGCCTCAATGAGAGAGTTATTAAACTCTCCCTTTCCTACTCCTTCTCCCCTGCAAGAGTGAATACATTGGGGAGGAGGGGGGGACTTTTCTGTGAGATGGGTATTCAAATCTTTTCAGGCAGGCATGTAAGCTTGCCAGCAGTTCCCAAGAGCACTCTAACTCTCAGCTATTGTAAAAATAAGCACACAAAAACACATGTAGAAAGTCCTCCACATCCTTCCTTTCTCCTCTTTGCTGTGTTTCCCACTGGCTGAACAGGGCAGCTGGGAGCAGGGCATTGGAAATGTCTTTCCCAGGTAGCTAACTTTCTCCAAACACCATAAAGGGAGCCTACACATCAAATCCATGTGTGAAGTCAAGGAGTTATGTTATTCCCCCTTATATAAGGAGAACTATAGTGCAGAGCAATTAAAACCACAATTTCTAAATGGTCCACTACTTCTGCATTCCTCATTCTCGTGTAGAAAACCTTAAATACCAAAGGACAGACTGTTCCCATTTTGTTAGGCTAGACTGGTAAGTATTCAGAAAATCTGGAAAAAACCCGCACAAAGTGCTTTTAAAATATTAGACTAATCATTTGCCCAAGGCTGTATGGCAAACCAGCAGCAGAGACAGTGGCAGAGCACATTTCCCTGGGACTCCACTTCAGTGCTTTGAACACACAACAGTCCTTTCTCTTCTTTGTTCCTACTTTGCTACCTGAAATATAGGGATGTAAGAGACGTCAACCTCATTCTGTTCTCTTTTGAGGAACACTGCATTACTGTTTTATTTGCTGATCTACTGCATAAATAACCACGTCTCAGATGGTTACAGGCATATGAGAGGTAGGTACTACTGAAACCCATGTGCTGGCTGAGGCAGGCACATTACAAAAAATCCTTCATGTTTAGGATGACATTATTAAAGTTTCCATCAAAACTGTGCTTGTTAAAAGAAGCCAAGTTAAGTTTTCATGCGTAACTTTTATTTTTGACAGTTTCTCAACCTTGGTTTGTACTTTGCATTTCCTTGTTTTAAGAGGAAACTGGGCTCATAACAGATGTCTGAAAGTCACATTCATGCATGTTGTTTTAGTGGATAAACGAGACACTTTTATATTTAAAAAGAAAGAAAGGGGAAAAAAAATGTTTGTTCTGAAGTGCTCAGACTGACACGAGTGGGGAGTCAGGGAATCTCAGCCTCCATCTTGATCAGACAGTGGTGATTACTGCTCATGGAGTGACGGAAATCCACCACACTCCCTGTTGGCACTTGGGTGATTAATGAGATGATATGCACAGAAGCAGGTGGCTGAATTTCCCTTGAAATAAGACTAGGTACACTCAATGAAAAGTGTTAAAATGAATACACTAGGAGAAAATATCAAATGGAGTAGTGTGTGTCCTGGGTAAACATGACATGTAATGACTGAAATTGTGATGGAGCACCTAACACAACGTTTCCTGAAACCCACAATCTGTTCAAATGCGGTCAGTACAGTGAGGTAAAAAAGATCATCACTGCTGTTGTTTGTAGACTCTCTATATATGTATGTATGTATGTATATGAACACACACACTATGTTAGAGTGTGTATATATACATAAAAGGGGTTATAGACTATGAAAAGGTAGATCTGGTTTTAGCAGCTGAAGATCAGTGCAGAAGGGAGATCTCAGTGAAGAATCATGAGCATCTCTCCCTTCGCAGAAAAATTTCCCTTTCTGTTAATCTCTGCTGCTGCTCAGCATGTTACAGGTGTGTTTGCTATTGTGTACGGCTGCACTCTGCAACACTGCTTAGGTATATAACACAATTGCTGCAGGTCTATTGTAAATTATAATATATAGTTACATTTGTAGATATGTAAATTGCTACATTTAGCAGATGGTCTTTGTACCTTTGGTCACCACAGACAATCCAAGTGGTTTAATGCCAGATGCAAAAGGACTGGGACACTCTTACTGGTAAACCAGTTCCTCCTCATGAAACCAGAATGGCAATACTTCAGTGCTGTTTTGTTTGCAACTCTTTTTCTATACAGGCTGTAGATTTTAATGGGGATCTCATTTTTTGCTGTGAGTGTATAATACCTAACTCAATAGAGTCGACCCTTTAGACTGAATGGTTAACATGTAATGGAATATTATATTATTATTTTATAAAATAAATGTTAAAAACAATTGATTTATTTCCAAAATCTGTTTCTGCTTAGAGACTTTACTGATAACAGCATTAAGAATAATATGTGGCTCTGTTAGTGCATGTGTATTTTTATTTAGTTGGATGTTTATACATATGTATCTCATGAGGTAAATTCTGGACAACTGTTATTGTACCCTCCCTTTCCTGTACACCAGCTTAACTTTTATTGAAACACAAGACAAAGTTTTCCTTGGTCTCTCAAGACCTTTTGGAAATCACTACACTGAATTAAAATTCTAAAGCAAAGTCATATAGGTAGGGAAGGGAAGGGAACCTGAGCTATGCTTTTGACCACCACTGCCATTAAGGTAGGATAAAACAGACTGTCCCTTTCAGATTATCTGTTCTAACCTCAAACCTCCCCAGGAAAGAAGGTTTTCCACAACTTTCCTATTGTGTAATATGTTAGACCATTGAATTATGCTTGTAGTTAGAAATCCTTTCCTAAAACTTAAGCAATATCCTCTTTCTTACAAACTATAGTAATTAGTTTTGGTCCTGCCTCCAGCTGACACAGATAACAACTGTTTTCTCTTTATTATAACCTTTCACGTGTTGAAAAACAAAACTAAACTCCTAGCCCTCCAAACCTCTCCTTACCTGGCGTACACAAACCCATTTTTTTTTCCTTTGTAAAGCCTCTGTGTTGCTTTCCTGGGCAATTTCTGTATTGCCTCAGATAGTTCTTAAAGTGCATCTTTCTTGGAAGATGCTCAAAATGACCCTGTTGAGCCCTTGCCTCTGCACTTGGAAGAGGACTAATGCTCGACTGATACTGCCTATGAGCCACCTTGACCCCAGGCTCCTTTCCTGTTGCCTGGGTAGTCCCTGTTTTCTGTTTCTTAATTGGATTTCTTCTCTTTCCTTAAGCATAGCCCTTTGCTGAACTCCTGCTTGATTTTTGGATCATGTCTCTAGCTTATTACAATGTGGAGCCCAACAGTATTCTGAGTTTCCCTTTATGTGCACTTCCAGTCCTCCTAGTATGGCAGCAAACCATTGACTGTTATACTTTGAGGTTATATTTTCAGCTGACTTTGCTCAGCATCTGCTTTCCTAGTTCTTATTTCCCTGCCCAGGCTTATGGGAATGTTGCACAGTACAGCATCAAAAATATTAGCGAAGTCAAGACCCATCACAGCTCCTGACTCCAGCTGAACTACTAGGCTGGATATACTGTCAGAAGAGAAAATTACATTGGTGTGACATGTTTTATTCTTGTGAAGCTGACTTTGACTATTTCTTACTATTTTATTCCCCTGTAAATGCATTTGCCTTGGTGTATTTTCAGTTATTGTAGTTGGCTGATTTTTCTGTAATTTCCCTAGTCCTGGCTTCATAGTGTTGTGGTTCCACATAACACCCATGACTCTTTGTCTTTCTGCCAGTCCCTCCCTTTTCTTTTTTTTTTTTTTTTCCCACTCCCCAACCACTTCTCACTCCTCTTTTTCCCCAGCTCTTTTGTGAAACCATACCTAAAATCAGTATTGTGTTTGCCTTTCTCCAGTTCTCCAGACTATCCCATTTCTTTTTGTTGTCAAAAGCTCTCACTAATGGCTCAGAAATTTTTCGGCTAATTTCCTAATGCTGTGTGAAATTCTTTGACTACTGCTTTTTTAAATTAACTTACTCCTTCCTCCTCTTGGCATGTTGTAGATAGAGTTTTCCAAGTTTAACACTCTTGGTAGCAACAAGTGCTAGATGTCTCAGTGGTTACACTGGCTATAATAATTTTAGGGAAATTCCCTCCCATAGCTCTCCCATGCTGCTAGCAATTCAGAGACTATAAATATAGCCAAACCACAAGCATTTTTACCACTTTAGCTGATTTATGCAACATGATGGTGAAAGTGTCATCAGGCAATCCCTGCACTACCATTCCCGTCTACGTTAGAGGAAAAGTTGGAGAAGTTTTTTAACTTGTGATTTGCAGGTAAGTGCCTCTGATATATTTGGCACGGTGTGCTAGAAATGGTGGTGAACACAATCAATTTAACAAACCAGTGAGGCCATTTTCTTTCACTGCCATGTGGAAATGAATATGATAAGTCTCTAACAGAGATGCTTTTTCTTCTATTTAATACACAATATACACATGCATCTCATTGGACTGCTGGTTCGTGAGAATTCACAGCATTTCAGAAGATGGGTCTGAATCATTTTCCCAGTAGTTCCATTCTCTTGTTTTTCTACAGTAAGTCAGCTGGAATACATATATTTTCTTCTGATATCTGTAGTTTTAAAACACAATTTGGACTGTGCAAACTTCTTAATAATACTCTTAGGAATCACAATTAATAACTGGAAAATTCAGGGTGTTAAGGCACTTTCTTAATAGAAAAGAAAATCCATGAAGAATCTTCATTTCTGTACTTTAGTATGCCAGTATTTAATAAAGGCGAGGATATATTTCGATAAAGAATGAACAGCCCCAAAAGAAAAAAAAATCATATATCTACATGCAAATATTCTCCCTAAACTAGGCACCTCCCTTCCCTCCTTCCCAAAAAAGCCACACTACTCCCAGAGTGGGAATTGCTGCCAGTGCATAAAACAGCCACGTGAAGGACTGAAATGTATTTAACTTTCAGTACATGAAAATAGCCTCAAAGTGTCACTAGAGAGCTATCGATAATCTGGTTCTAGCTACATTTTAAGGTTTTGGGGCTTCGTGATCTTTTCACTCAAGAGCCACTTCTAATTTAATCCTTATTGTTTAAAATGCCCATCACTGTATATGGCGATGAAAATGCCCTGGATACTTGTATAACGGATAGCATCACAGTTCAGGTTTTAAGAAGGCAAAGAGCATGAAGTGAGAAAAGAAACTTACAAATAACATAGATCTTAAAAAAAAAAGGAAGTTGGTAATTAATTCCCTCCCCCTTTGTAATCTTGACCAAAACAAATAGAAATGTGATTTAACAATGGTAGGAAGTGAAACAGCCTAACCTTTCTGCATTTAGCCTGGAAGCTTTTTCAGAGCAGAGACTGTCTCTTGTGTATGTTTACACAGTGCCGGGCACAAGCAAGCCTTATATGTAATCTGGGTGTTTTGAGCCAGATTATCACAATATAAATAATTCCTAATAGTAGTTCTTACAAGAACAAACCTTTGTTTGCACTGCTGTTCAGAAGAGGTCCCCGGCCATGCTCCTCCTTCGGGATTCCTTCCCAGGTGGCCATGTCAGTGTCATCTGCTATTCAATTGCCTCTATTGCAGCAGATTCATGTGAAAGGAAGCCTGCAGTAAGATCATGGAAAAGTTTAAAATGTCCAGTTTCACTTGTAAATGGTGCATGTCTTAGGTGTGTGGTGCTGCGCTCAAATGCTACTGGGAACATCCTGTGTTCAGCTCCCATTTACAGTGTCATTTGAACTTGTGTGGCTTTCCTGAAGAGTTACACTACGCATGTTCTTTGTTCTATCTTTGTCACAAAAGATAAAGAGTGTATTATTTCTCCTAAAATCCTCAGGAACAACTTAGCACTTCCATCTTCTGCATCTCTACATGACAGAGCCACGCAGAATATTTCCAGTGATTGCTTCTTGCAGTTACACCTGGTACATCTACCATGAAGCATTTAGGAGGAGAGAAACTTCAGAAGTACTATTTTGTTTCTACTTCTATATATCCACAGATTATTAAACTAATGACTGTCATAACACATATGTAATAACAACAACAAGATTCAAGTCAAAGCCCTAAAGCCTCTTTAGATTAGATTAGATTAGATTAGATTAGATTAGATTAGATTAGATTTGCACTGGGATTTAAATAGAGAACAGTTGGCTTTGAATCTCTCCTCTCTGTTTATTAACGTTGATGGTCCTATTCTATTATCCCTGGAAAGGTATTTTCCCCTTCATTCTCCCCTTTGGCCCAAGTTACAATAATATCAGAAGCTCCATGATCTTGAAATGACATCTTTCCATGTAGGTAACACAAAGTCAAAAAATTTACCAGGTAACACAGCATTCATATTGGTTTTACATTGAAAATAGCAAACTTTTCTGATGATTTATCCACATGAGCTTTTAAACACATTTCTGCATCATCACTTCAACATATAGCCTTGCTGGGTATTAGACAGACTCTGTGTGGTGCTGGCAGGGGAAAAGCTAGGCCTGATGAACCTCCAGGGTGTAAACTCTCGCATATATAATAATGAGGATAAGTTTCCAGCAGCATCACATTTTTGTCATTTGTGACAGCAACACGTGAAAGTGCTCCTGTCCATTTTGTGTCTTCATTCTCTTAACACAGTCACTTTCTTGTTCTTTTACTGCACACATTCCACTTCAGGTAGAAAGCGGGTGAATGTTGCCTGGAAGAATCAAATATATTTCTCTTATCATTAGCAACATTGTTGGGGGAATTTTGGAGGTGGTTTGTATTGGTTAACTTCCCTCTTACAGATCTCAGTGACAGAAGAATGAGGGCAAAAGGAGTTCTTCGCAAAATTCCTCATCTAATTTAGTACACATACAACTTTGTTTCTCCATGTGAGCACTAACTCGTAAAGTTAGGTGTTAAACACCAGAATAAAATATTAAAACAGAATTCAAATCAACCTATGTAAAAACATCCAGGAAAATGGATTCAGAAAAATTTTGGAATTATTTTCTCTCCAGTGGTTTAAGTTTTCTGCATGGATATTTATTAGAAAACAAAGACATACTTAAGATATGCAAAGATAGAACCAGGGGAAAAAAAAACTCATGTTCCTTCATGTATTCTGAGTATCAGCCCATGATTTCTGCCATTTTGTTTGATTACTGAGATGGAAAATATTTGCTGCCCAGTCTCCACAGAGGTACCGTGTCTAGTAAACTTGCTTTAACAGGCTCCTGAACTGCAATGTAAGGCTTGTTACCGATCTAATGATTCATTCCTGGAAAATGTTACCTTCATCAATTTTGGGTTTGGCTTCCTCGGTGGTTTTCAAAAGGGCCTTGGCATTGCACTCCAGTGAAGACAGTGTCCTACATAGTTAAATTATATTTTTTAAAGACATAAGGTGTGGTACTTTACACCTATGAGAGCCTTGCCCCAGAAGGCTAGGAAAAAAACAGTTTCTTCCTTTAGTTCCTAACATTTGGTGGGTAGCTTTTTTTTCCCCTCTTGCTCTCCCTTTGTAAAGGCCCTACCCTATGCAGGTCTTCACTTACTGGTCCAGAATGGTTCTTTACCAGTGAGGAGCCTATTAGCAACAGCTACACAATGGGTTTTGTTTCCTTTGAACAGCAGGTCACCCTTGTAAGCATGGTTTTTGTGTTACCAAATTAATTGAAAATGTTCAGGTGGGTCTACACACCAAGTTTCAGAGAGATAGCTACTCCAGTATAGGCTAGCAAGTCACTTCTTGAAGCTATTACAGCTACTCAGCAAGTACGATTTCCTTAACCAACAGATTCATAGGTATTTTATTTTCTCTCTCATTTTTGGAAGCTAAGCTAAGTGACTTTCAAGAGACAAGAGTCTAGTTTGAACTGTACCTAAAAATAAATCTCTAGTCACCATGGTCTCCGCTAAGAGCAACTGTCAAATAATTTATTAGCAACGGTATCAGCTGTGGTGCTGGAAAGGACCTCAGAAGACAGTGTTGCTTGGCTGAAAACAATTCCTCTCCAGTGCTCTTCTAGTGCAGGTTCTCATGTACACGGCCACAAGAATTAATCTAAGAATCCCAAGTCCTGGCACATTTACCTACTCGGTGGTAACAATGCACACACCACCAGCAACGCTTCCCTGTATTGCTGTTCTGAAATCAGAATTGTGTTAGGCACCGAAACAAACAAACCAACCAAACCAAACCAAACCAAACCAACAAAACACCACCCTCCCTTTTAACTGAATAATGTCTTTGCCACTTTATCTAAATTCATCATAGCTTTGAGAACTCATATTGCATGTATCTTGTTTGGGTCTTTCTAACCACAAGTATTAAAGTCCTGTTTCATCTAGTATTGGTAGTACTGTTCTGTACAAACACATCATCCTATAACAAAGACTGAGGACTGAGGGCAAAGACGCATAAATAATACTTGTAACCCTCCTCAAGATTTCAAAACATTCTGAAAGCATTAACTGAAGTTTTATGTCACCTCTACCAGATAACATTATCCATATCCTGAAATAGGGGCGTTCTGAAGCCAAGTCTCTTGCCTTCCAACAGAAAGTGTACTCAGTAATACAGCCCAAATTTACATATTCCCAACTCTGCTTTTTTCAGGGGGCACCACTTTGGTCACTCCTCTGTTTAGCTGCAATCATAATTTTGACGCCATTGCTGACCCTCCTCGGATCTTCCCAATAGACAATGTTCCCGCTTCAGAGCGATCTCAACAGCCGCCTCCGTAAACCCCTCACGAAATAGGCTGCTACAGCTTGCCTTTCTAAATCCTCAAGCAAGCAACAGGCCTTAAAAGCTCACCGCCACACTGGTTCTCCCCAGGGCAAGCTAACGCGGAGACTTTCAGTAGCCTTGTACTTCACGGGAGCACCACCTCTTGCATTCCTCTATTCAAGCAACAGGAGGCTGCCTGGCCTGCTTGCCTCTGCCCTGCTGGACTCGGTTGCAATCGCAACAGTTCCCATTCATTGTCAATTAGCTGAGGTCCCCGGCATTGTAAAGAGGACAAATTAACCTCACTGTCTACAGTATGTTATAAACACAAGATGCTATTTTCACTTGCTGCATTTCGCTTTCCTTCAAGAAGGAAAGTACCTGCTTTATTCTACCCCAGCGACCTAAGCAGGGAAGAAAAATTGGCCATAACCTCAAAACAGGATGCTTTCAACTAAGCTACATTGTTATGGAAAACACATTTTACCTCAGTCTCTTAAAACCTGACAAAGGAACACTGCAATGAGTCAGGTATCACCAACAGTGACCTTTTACTACTCTTTTACTATACATAGTATAGTAAAATATTATGAAGACTGAATTCATGGGACTGATTTTGCAGGAAACCATTAACTGGTATTACAGCTTCAGACTAGAACATGCATTATTCTAGACTTTTTCTTTTTTTTTTAAAGCAATGTAAAAGGACTCGCAACTTAGAAAAACCCAAACAATCAAAGCAGATTAAAACCTTTGACCTTTATCTAATCATCTGCATGTGAAGTTCAAGAGTTAGCTGTTTCAAACAGTATTACGTAACAAAAAGCATTCTTAAAACACAGACAACAACCTCCCTCGTAATAATGGAGTAAAATACTCATATATGCAACATTTGCATCAAAAACAACCAACAGAAGTTTTTAGGTGTGTCAGAAGTTGATACGTGGACGCTGGATTTGTACACAGTGGTTGCGTATGCAAGGGGGAAGGTGAACGCACTCCAGCAGAAGTCAAAGGCTACGCTCCATTTCCCGCACCCAGCTCGCCTTTCCCTTTTCTTGCGCTGCTTCCTTGCCCGAAGGCAAAGTCTCTACAACTTCACATTAACAACTATCAGGACCAGATACAGAACTCGAGTACTTGAGGTCAGACATTGTGATTTGGAAAGTCTGACATTAAGTTTAGATATTACCAAGACAGGCATGAAATTTGAAAGGACTTTTGTACAACCAAGTTTTGACCTCAAACAAGGAGGACTGTTGCCTCGGTCTAAGTAAATAAACATAAAAGAAGTAAATCTCCAGAGCCCCTAGCCAGGTAAAATTAGATTCCAGTGTAAGTTTTACCGAAAAATATAACATTGTTTCAGCACAACAGAAGTTACCTTGTTCATAGCAATAACAACGTTCTGCTTAAAAAGAACCACAGCAATCCACAAGATAGGAAAATCAGCTTGAAATCACACATTTTGAAGTCACACGCATTCAAATTCTGGGACAATTTCTTGAAGTTACAATACTTATCATGGTTAGTGTTTTCACTGAGGCACAAGAGCAACCAATGCAATATAAAAAAAGGCCTAAAGCTTTCTCAGTAAGAAGATTAACCATCTCAGCAGTCACCAACGCCCAGCCCCTTCGTTTTCCTTGCACATCGGTAAGGATATTCTACAATTGCAGAGCACTTAGTCCCTCCGGGACAGAGGGGGAAAGTATGCTCTTGCCCAATTCTTTGGCAGGAGGAAGCAGCTCAAAACTCCTCCGTTTTCACTATTCCAACCCCCTCCTGATTCCCGCCTTCTTAAACTGCACAGTGGAAAACCGGTATTATCAAATCTCACCCGACTGCTGGGACAAGAAGAGTAAACCACACAGCTGGTCTTCTTAAGACATATTTTTGAAACTCCACTAGTGTTGAGACTTGGAAAGTGATTTCAAGTCAAGCCAAGCCATGGAATGATGAAGCCCCAGACCAGGAGCCCGGCTGCTGGGGCAGGAGCGATTCTGCACCCTGAGGAACTGGAAGTGCTTCAGAAAATGCCACCAGCTGAGCGAGGAAAGGACGCGAAAGTTTGAAGAGAGCACGTTGAGAAAAATCTGAAAAAGAACTTTACTAGCGATTATTTTCTTCATATGTACACATACATATTGACAAAGAAACAAAAAAAAAGAAAGAAGAAATTCAGACTTCTCTTTAAGAATTCTTGGATTTAAATATATATATATATTTATTAAAAAGAGACATTGACTCTATGGCCAAGACATCATGCGTCTCAGAACAGGTTTTTACAGCCATGTTATAAAAACCCCTCAGCAAAGCAGTTATGCACTAGACTTCAAACACATGTACTCCAAGAATGACACTGGTGTGGAGGATCTTGTTTTACATCCATTTATTTTTGTCCCTCAGCAATTATAGCATAGTTTCAATACATTTCTAAAGCTATAGAGAAATACCAGGGCAACTAGAGTACATACAAGCCAAAGTTAAAATGGTAGACAGCTGAATTAAAAAAAAAAAAAAAGAAAAAAAAAAAACAAACAAAAAAAGTATGCATTCAGCAGGAAATCTACTTCATTCAGTTTAGGCTTTGTTCTTTAGGGAACAAGGTGCTAACGTGCCATTTTCTCATAAAATGAATCATAATTGCTTCCAAAGAGTTTCTGCTGCAAATTTAGGTGGAAGCAAGTAAGTGTAACACTAAACTTTCTCCTATAAACTTAGAAGCAACACTTTCTTGAATCAATTTCCACCCTCCAAATACCACTGCTGCTTTTCTTGCATGAACCCACTGTTTTATTAAGGCATAATATGCCCTGAGCAATATGCTGGAAATTAGCCAAAAAGCCTAACAATTAAAGGCGAGCACCAAGTGATTGTTTCTATAGACAAATTTTGAAATCTGTTCTGTAACTCACCTGTACTTGGGAGTAGCACTTGAGGAAAAAAAGAAAATATTGCTTTTAGTTACTTTGAGCAGAATGGCAGTGTTAAGCACCCCCTTTCTCCCTCCAGGCTAAAGTTTTCAAGCTAATCGTCTATGTACCCAAGCAGCACCAGCATACCACCCAGAGGGTAAGCGGGAGGGCTGGTCAAGAGTTTAGTTTTTAAGCAACTCGGTGTAACAATTTCAGCGGCCCACCCTAAGCAATTCCAATTCAATCTTGTTTTCCTCAAGAGGCAAGACTCTCTTACGCTGGATACCTCTGGTCTTAAAAAGCAAGATGGAGCCTGGACGGGAGAATGGCACGCTCTACATTCTCAAGACTGCCTTCCAGTCTTCTTTTTAGAGCCAGAAAGGCCTATAAATTACCTGGTGCGCTGCCCAATTTCTCGTAAAAGATGCACAGTACTACAGCGTCCAGGAATTTTCAAAGCCAGTGCCAACGGCACACATGACTTTCTCTATACAAATTTAGGCAATCCTCGCTAGTCCCTTTAAGCTACCAGAGTATCCATAAAAGAAAGACAACCAAATTATACATTTTATTCACATTTATTTTTCGCTTTTAGTGTGCTCACAGAAAATTAGAACACCTTAAGCAGGAGTTTAATAGCAATTTTTGTAAGCAAAGTTACATTCCATCTCTAAGTCAAATTGGTCAAAGCTTCTCCAGTATTTACAAAAACAT
>VZTL01035446.1:0-23389 GCA_013400535.1 Scopus umbretta | reverse complement strand
CCTGCTCCAACATGGCCTCACCCTGTAGTACCTCCAGGGGTGTACCTGCTCTGTCGTGGGCTTATCCATGGCCACACACTTTGAGGTGCTCCAGCATGACCTCATGCACAGCCACTGATGCTGCAAAATGTACCTGCTGCAGCATGGACTCATCCACAGCCACAGAGGCTTTGAGGTGTACCTTCTCCAGCATGGACTTATCCTTGGGCCACAGTCTCTTCAGAGGTATACCTGCTGCAGCACAGACATAACCATGGCCACAGATGCTTCAAGATGGACCTGCTCTGGCATGGGCTTATCCCTGGCCACAGACATTTCAGGGTGTCCTGCTCCCATTTGGACTCATCCACAGGTCATGGCCCCTTCGACTCGAGTTCACCCTGGAGTTCCAGCCTTCCAGTACAGCAGCACAGAAACGGCAGTGATGCCCTGGCCATCTGCCAGCCCAGGTGCATCATCATTGCTGTTATCAAATTGTTCCCAGGCAGAGCAGAGTAAGATGATAAGCAGTATATCAGTATAGCAAGCAGCAAAAGCAAAAAGCAGCCACTAATGAGCACTAGACTCTAATATACAGTAAGGCAAGCAAGCCCCACGGCAAGCACAGAAGCCTGCCAATTAATAGCAAAACAGCAATAATAGCTAGAAATTCGATTTAGCACATTCCAATGAAATCTATCATTATGTCAAACCCTTTGAGCCCCACATTGGGTGCCAAGAGAAAATGCCTGAAGAGAATGAAAGCAGGACTTGTCTACTGTGTCCCCATCCCTAGACATTCTCCTGGCTGGTTTCTCTCCTTATCCATGTCTCCTTGGGAGAGGCATGGCTCACCAAAGCCCTGGAGGATATTCCTCACCTGTGGGTTTGCACCAGAGCTCCATGTGCCGTGGGACAAGGGACCAAGTCTGTGGGGTAGCTGCGAAGGGGTGTTGGCACACCCCGAGCCAGCTGCGGGCCTCTGGTAGGATGCCAGCACTCTGATGGCACTATGCTGGATGTCCTCAAAAGCCCTCAGACCAAAGTATTTTGCATTGTGCGTGCATTGATCCAAAGCCCAGTTTTCCTATTGTTTTCAGCAGCATTTGGTTTCGGCCACAGGGCCCTGCAGCAACACAGTGATGAGCCTGGTAAAAGTCAAAGGGACTAAAGCACCTGATTAGAACAAGTTTTTTTTTAAATTATTCCCTGTCTGGGGACTTATGTGAAGTGTAGAGGTGGGTTTAGAAGGACAAAACGTCATCACTTCCATGGGACTTCAGCAAATCCTGATGAGCTTTGCAAGTACCCGGTTGTGGGCTCTAAAAGTAGACCCTCTTCCAAGTGAAATACAGAATATTCTCATTGGGAACAATAGGCTGTGTTCAGTCCTTGAACCACTTTTATTGGGATACTAGGGTTCACAATGTGCAAATGCAAGGTGAAGTAACAGAATCCCGGTGAAAGTCATTTGAAAAGCCTCAGTTCAGAATGGCTACTAAATAAAAAAATACAGCAACCTTACAAAAATGTACTTCAGTGCTGAGACATTAATTGTCAACATTGAGCCAAGGGGCATTTCTCACATGTAGTTTCAGATGAAAAAAAAAAATTTGGCACAGCCTTTGCTACAGCAGTTCCAGAGGAGTAATTAAACAGGAGCCACTCGGAGCCAGCTTGGGGGAAAGTGTACACCCGCGATCTTGGAGGGGGAAAGACTGTGTGCCTGCATGCATGCATGTGTGTGCACATTGTCTTTGTATTTTTCTTAGTCATATTTGTGCATTATTTTCCTGTGTGTCCATGGCACCTTACTTAAACGAACAGTTTGAAAGGCATATGCTGTTGAGCAAAGGGGAGAGAAACTCTCCTGATCTTTTTTCTCTTATCTCAGTGAACATGCCATTTTTTGATGCTTTTCCTAGGGCTTCTGTGACCTATGCTTTACACCACCTGGCTGGTTTAATTCATTAATCTCCTATTAATGTGACAGGGTCTGCAAAGGTGACCAAAATGTTAAGGAGACAGATGCCATCAGTATCTCTCAAGGGTAAATAGTTGAAATTTGCTCCCTTTTTGTGTGGCTGGTCTCTGTTCCAGATCTTGGCACTGCAGCTGAGCCACTGAGCTTAATTCATTTTTGTTCTTCCCTCAGATGCTCTGGATGAACATTAACCATAATTTTAACAGTTTCCTGTGTTTTCCTCCAATGTCAAAGCCTTTCTCTTCTGCCTCTCCTGCTGGAGAAACTCCATCTTACACAGATAAGTGATGTAGCTTGAAGAGTCCTTATAGCTCATAAGAAGTCACAGGGTACTTTCCACCACCAGCAGAGCACATTTTGCCCTTCAAACAAGAAAATAGGTCTTTGCTAAGAATATAGCTAGCTCCATGCTGAATCATCTCAGCATCTCATTCTCATAGAGATCTAACCTGAAAAACTATCTTGGGATCTGCTGTGGCTGGCCCAGTGATGACTAATATGGAGGCAGGACTAGGCAGATGGAGGTCTGGTGCAGATACCTGGCCCTGGTATTGGAGAAGGTGGCTTGTTTCTCTTTGCCCCAACTTGAGACATATCCAATGCCACACAACATGAGGAAAGGGGAACAATTCCCTTTCTCAGAGAGCACGAGAACATTTGGGCTTTGGTGCTGACGCATGTGGGTCTGTTTTGAGAGGAAAAACACAGGCTTGGACCTAAAGCATATAAAAGCATATAAAAGTGTATAGAAGCATCTCTAGAACTACTGAGACATCCTGGGGGCTTATTTTCCATTCTGCTTTTCTACATTTCACAGCGCAGGGAAGGAGGAAAGGGTCCCAGTGCCACAACTAGAGTGTTTAGGCAACGAATGATTATCACCACAGAGTGGGTAAAGAGAGGATGATGGTCTCTGGGGTGGTCTCAGCATGCATGGGAGATACCACGAATGAACTCTAAACTCCGCCTGTGCTTAGAAAGCAGTCAAAGCAAAGAGATGAGGAAACCTCTTCTGTTCGCTTCCTTGCAAGCTGCCTAGTGAAACTGCCCGGATCCAGCCCATGTACGAGACCAAATGCCAAGCCCAGATCCAGCCATGCTTTTGGCTCTGGGACACAATTCATATCTGTGTCCAAGCTGCACATTGTCAGCCTGCTCTGGGCAGAGCATGCTGCACTTCTCCCTCCGAGACAAAGCCCCATATCCACACTGTATGCATCATATTTATCCTTATGAGACTGTCCCAGGAAGATTGTTTCATCTTTGGAAAACCCCTCTTTTGCAAACCAGCATTGTGTTGGGCTCATCTCCCCTTTCACACTCCTTCCCAAGGCAGTTACTTGTCTGCTGTAATTTACTCTTTAATGCAGCACTTTCCTATTCTGTGAGACAACAATCATGAAGCATTTAAATTCCAATTGAGTAGGGCTGGAGTGCGGAGGGGCTGTGGCTTGCGCAGCGAGGATAATGGGAACCTGAGACAGGGGACACCAGTTCAAGGCCCCCCAGGAAGGAAGGCTACAAGCTTCTCCCTCACATTCCCATCTCCCTAGAGATGTAAATCAAGAAAATGAAGGGAGGGGAAGAGGAGGAGGGGGGTGTTTATAGAAAGAAAAGAGAAAATGGATTGAGTTGTGCTGAATTCTAAGACAAGGATCAGCTACACAAGAGAACTATTGAATAGCTGTGAAATCTGGAATTGAGCCATCAAAAAAGCTGCTGAGCTGCATGTGAATCAGGTTGATTGTTTTTGAGNTGAAAGAAAAAAAGAATAGCAAGGCTGTTTTTTAAAATCTAGCAATTTGCCTAGGGTTATGGAATGAGATGGGATTGCAAGAGTGAAACCTTGCCTTTACTCATTTGGTATGGCTGAGAACCATCTCTGTTCTAATTTATTATTATTGTATTGCATTATTGTGTAATTTTATTGCATTAAAAATCATGTGAATAGCACCATGGTGCTCAACAAACAGAGAGCAACACAGAGCCACTGCTCCAAGGAGCCTTGTTAAACTGCCTCCAGATTTGACTCAAGAGACCTATACTCTATTACCTTATGCAGAAAACATGTACATTGTTTTATTGTTGTTTATTTATTAAGCACTGAGGGTAAGCACTGCGCTGGGCAAACTTCCGCAGTCTGGACAGATCTATCAAACTTCAGTTCTTCTGCAAGGGGATGTGCTCATGTGGCCTCTTCCTTCTTCCCTCTGCTGTGGTACCATAACTCAGCCCAACACCACAGCCTCTCTGCCTCTCCAGCAAACTAGCTGGTGAGAGTCAGGTTACCCCCAACCAGCGTGTCCACTCTGTAGACCACCTCTGCCCATAGCCCATCTCTGCCCATAGACCATCCTGATGTCACCCATATTGGTCACGCTAAGGGCTGAGAGGCTCCCAGTACCTCGGAGCAGCCCTGGGCACACTCTCAGTGCCCCCTCACCTCACAAGAGCAGCCTGCTGTTTCAGGCCTGTGTAGCACCCACACATCAGGCCAGCTTTAGGACAAGCTTTAATAGCTTTTGGCTGTCACAGCAACTCAAAGAAACTGGGATGCTGCCATGCTGGCGTCTGCAATGACACCAGAGATACCCAAATGAGCTGTGGCTCAGGACAGGAGGCAGGGAAGGCTTCATGGCAGGAGGGAGCCCAGCACTCCCTGCTCCTGCAGCCCCAACCACATCAGGCACCAGATGAGAAAAGGCTCAGTCCTCAGGGGGTTATTTCTTTCCTTTCAATGGAGAAGACCCTCTCATGGGATGAAATATGCTCACCGCAGAGGGGGAGGGAAGGAAATGCCCCGCTGTCCCCCCTCAGCTCCTGATCTGCTTTTGTGCTCTTGGTCCCCAAGCAGACCCCAGTATCCCAGCACTGGTTACGTAAGAGGTGCTGCCTTGAGAACAAACTCACAGCAATTACCAGCAAACCATCCCTCCGGGCGGAGAGGACTCTGAGATTGCCTGGGCGGTGGTGACTCAGCTCCAGCAGGAGGTCAGGGGCAGCAGGAGGGCAGCGGGAGGGGAAGCATTGTGCACAGGCCATTGCTGCCCCAAGCAGACCTCGGCCATTCACAGAGAACCCAACTCGGGGCCCCTTGAAGTTAATGAAAAGACTCTCTGGGATGTCAGCGGGCTTTGGGCTGAGCCCTCAGTATGCAAAAGCAGCTTCACGTCCTCTGTAACTCAGCAGCACCGTGAGATCCAGGAGCACCCAGAGACATCCAGGCTGAGCGGCTCTCGGATAGGTGCAGGCAACATCTTCCTATGGCAGTTGCTAAAGCACCTCAGAGGTTGGCAAACAGTTTTTTTCTTCTTTTTTTTTTTTTTTTAGCTAAAGGGGAAAAAAAAACAATAAACCTTCACCTCAGGTCCCAACTCACATAACCACAGATCAGATTCTACTAATAATTTTCTTGCTTAAGTGACTCATAATAAACACTGTGAGTTTACTTTTGCTTTGAAAGCAGCTGATCTTTGGAACAAACCGCCCACAGGCGTAAAATCATGTCACCCATTTGCTGATTTAACCCTCTGAGTGCTCCCATGTCTCCGGACATTGTTAAACTGCTGCTTGCAGGAAAGACTGGTCCCTGGGAAATCTTGTCATCAAACATGAAATGATATTCAGACAGGGTGTGATCTCTCCTTCACCTATTGCAGACTGGGATGCCTTTGCTCAGGTCAGTGGCCCCCACATATGGGCCTGGAGGTGCGGGTAAAGGCAGGGACTGTCTGTCCCATCCAAAATTGCTGACTATTTATGCATATTTTCTGTCCTGGCATTTTTTCTTTATTACAAGTTCTTCTGAGGATCATTTTACCCATTAATTATAGATGAGCATGCTCAGCCTTGGTTCCTCCTCAGGCCAGCCTGAGCCTCAGCGGTGCTAATACAGGGTTTGGAGGGCACCAAGACCCAGCACCATGACCTCAGGCTGAGCACAGGATCCTGATGGGACACCAAGGGACACATGGGCGGGTGCCAGTCTCAAAAGGACACATTGCTGCTGTAAATAAGAAGAGCCAGGGCTTGTTTTCATAAAGCCAACCTCTTTTCCCCTCCAAAGCGCAGGGTGCCCACCCTCACTGCCTACATGATGAGCTCTGTGTTTTGCCTGGACACCGTTGAGGTGCACAGACCATGCTCAGGAGTTCCACAGCAACACCGTGACCCCTTGTGCAAAGGCAGAGACAACACGCGCACGCTGACCTGCATGTGCCACTGCATGTCCCAGCAGTGACACCCTGAAGCACCCTCCTGTCTGCAAAATGTGAACAGGGCACGCCTTGTATCACACCTGTAATGCAGGAGTAACTGTGCCCTGTTTTGCAGGTGGAGATAACTGAGTCTGAACCAACAGAAGGGCTTCCCCAAGGTCATACAGGAAAGCCCTGCCAAAGTATGCCCTGTAATGTAATTTAAGCATCAAAACCCTGCTCATGGAGCAGGCAATTGTTCCTATACTGTGCATGTGCTTTCTCCCCTGACCTGTGCATTCAGCACTCAATGCATGGAAGGTTTGCAAGTGGAGCAAGTTGGCTGCGGGCTGCTGAACAGCAGCTTTCTGCAGAGTCCTCAAACTAACATATTTTTGGAAGAGAATTTTATTTTTGTCCATCTCCAGCTTATGGTTTCAGCCAAGCAAAAACCAGCTTGACCTAATTTCTCCACCTTGCTGATCAAAGGTCATGTTTTACCAGGATTATTTCTGTCTTCATTGTAGGCACAGCTGGTAAACAACATGGAGATTTTACAGTATTTAACTTTCTGATAGATTTATGGAGGCTCCCTGCCTGACTTCCTTTGCTTCTTTCAAAGCTTTTGCACTCACCCTTCCGATGATACCATGCGCTGTGCACCTTCAGCCCCAAAACCCAAGCTGAGCCAGAGAAAAGAGCTGTGTCTCAACAATTAGCCACCTACCCTCCCTGCAGCCAGCCCCAAACCTCTGCTCTGCATCGCTCACTTTCAGCAGAGTGGTCACATTAGATCAGAAACAGCTCAGACCTGCTCAGGTGCAGCGCTGCCAACGCTCCTGCTGCCAACCGCAGTCAAAACAAAGGGAAGGTGCTGACCACCTTCCCTGGGCTAGAAGAGGGTATAGCCTGGTCTGCAAGCCAGCACAGAAAAGCTGTTCCTCCACAGGAAAAACAGCAAGGTCTGGGGCTGGCTCACCTACTGACTTTTTGGACTCGATCTCATAGGTTTAAGGAAAACATGTTTGCTGGTCCGGCAGCCATCTAAAGAGTTTCACAACCTTGGCACCTGCAGCACACTGCCTGGGAGAAGATAGGAAGGTATCTCCACCCAACACCTAGCCTTCTCGCAGGGCAGTGGTGGTGGGAAGGGTCCACGCTGGATTTCCCAAGTTGCAAAGCCTCCCACCATTTTGATTTGAGGGGCAATTTCTGATGTTCCTCCTTTAAGCAGCTCTAGTAGAGATAGCAGAGGGCAACAGTCCAGGACTGAGGCTTCTGCCCTGCATGTGCCATGGTAACACTTTGTGGCAGAAGGAGCAGAGGGTGTCCCTGTGAGCACCAGATGTGCTTCTGGGTCCCTGACCAGAGAACAGGGACCCTCTGACTTCCCAGATGAGGATGTTCTTCCCATCCTTCCTGTGCACAGCCCCTTTCCCAAACTAAAACCCTGGCTTCTGCTACACCTTCCTCAAAGCAGTGTTTGTATCACCAGTGAATCAGGGAGCGCAGTTTAGGAGCTCCTGCTTTTGCCAGTGCATTCATACCAGCAAAGAGATTATTCAAATCCTCTCTCCTGAGGAGTCAACCAAGGGGAAGCTGAGCTATGTGCAAAGTTATAGCTTCTGTACCGCTGTATTGATCCACAGGCAGAATCAGTGACTCACAAGGAAATATTCTTTCAGCTACCAAACAATAGTCTAAATATATAGTATTCAGAATATTTTATCTTTTTTCCACCAGCCTCCATTGGGTAACATATCTTATTCAAACACCATGAAGTCATACTTCCCTGGTACAACCATTTTCACTTATTTATTAAACAATGGAGGTTAGAATGGTCTGAGTCCTGCAATAGTTAATCATTCCTTCTTTTTCTAATTGCATCAGCAAAAGGTGGCATAGGTGCCCAGAGGTAACCAACTCGTTCTCTGGTACTGGCTGCTGCTTTGGAAAGGTTTCAGACCAGGCTCCCAAATTAAGGGCATTGCTCCTTCTTCAGAGGCATTACCTTCACTAAAAGTAGCAGACATAAGGTTTTGTTTGCCCTCTTGCCCTGGTGAAAAGATGTGTGCTTGCACTTTCTCTCATATTTTAAGACTGAGTTGGTTTATTTAATTTATAACATGAGGTGGTCAAAGAGTTTGCAGAAAGGCTCTGGAAATATCAGCTTATCTACCTGAGGTTTCTAGGAACCTCAAAGCAAGTTCTACCCAGAACACAAAGCAAAGCCCGAGCCCACTTGTGAGTCTTGTAACTCTGGCTTTCCCAAAAGTGTTGCCGTACATAAGCTGGCTGTAACCCCTGCACTACCTAGGACAACCCTGTTACCACCCCTTGTCCCCATAAATCCCTCGGAAGCTGGGGAATAACTTCACCAGCAGTGCAGGTAGAGGATGTGTACAAGAACCCATTTTCCGGCTTCAGAGAGAGACCTTGAATGAGGCAGGTAAAAGAAAAATGGAATTTTTTTTTAATTCCCCTTTGAAAATTCTGTCCTCTGAAGAAAAAAACAGGTTTCTTATTAGAAAACTCTGAAGCTTTCTGAAGCGCATAGCAGCCAAAAAGCATTGGCATCACTGTGAGATAGGAGCAAAGTATCTTAAAGCAGAGATATTTATAAGTGTGGGTTAAATTCTTCTCAGCTATTAATAATCTACTGATTGCGATGGTACGACAGACGATGGGGCCCATTGGCTTTGGGAAACTGCTCTGATTTTTACCAAGAAATGGTGCAAATGAAGTTAAGCTGTAATTTGTGGATAATTGAGTGATCAGTGACAAATGTTCCTGTGACACACAACAGGCTGTCATGGAAAAAGTATGCTGCTACAGCTACATGTCACATGTGGTTTGAAACTGATTATTCTAAATCACCCAGTGTCTCTGCTCAGTGTTTGTTAAAAAAAGATCCCCCAAATTTTACCTTTACAAAGTTTAAATAAAAATTTAAAAAATGCAGTGGGAGATAAGTCAGAGGAGATCTTGCTGCTGACTTGAGTGGACTCTGGCCAGGCTGCCGAGCGGAGTACTTACGTGGGTAAAATGAGATATTCGCCCTCTTCACTTAAAGAAATGTCATGCAAACAAACATTTTCGGGTCAAAAATCCCAGATGTGCTGGTTTCCCAAGTGTAAAATAATAACCTGGTGTGGAGAGCTGGTGTTGCAGCTCCAATTTGCACAGATAGGCTAAGGGTAGCCTAGAATCACAAACCTGAGCCTCCCCAAATATGCTGTGTTTGGAACATAGTGCCATAGAAAATTAATTGCATTCCAGCTCCAGGGAGCATTAGCACTTTTCTGAATTCAGGGCCAGCCTGAGGAACAGCCGTGCCCTAGGCAAAGAATCCAGCCCCCTCCTGGCCTTTGCCCCTTCCTCCGCAGGACTGAAAAGGAAAAATTGTAATAAATCACAGCCTTTAGAGACACCTATTAAACACTGCCTGGAATATGAGTGTATAAATAAAATAGGAACTGAATGTACTCATCTAGCACTCAACCATGGCTTTTCTTCCCTTCTCACTTTCATTTCTTCTTTCCTTTCTCCCAGCTTTGTTTCACACATTCTCCTCTCCCCCTCCCCTCCCCCTTGCCTTCCTCTGTTTTTCCCCCCTTTGTTGTCTTTTAATTTCTAGCCCCTTTCCAAGACTGTCCTTTCTCACCCTTTCTGTTCATCATTCCCTATTGGCTGTTAGGTCTCTTTCCTTCTTCCTCAGCATTTTTTTTTACTCTTTTCTCTTCCCCAAGAATGTCCTGAAGATAAGAGAATGGCCCCCTGCAGAACAATCTGTATCTTTCAGAGATTGCATCCTTATCACTCTTTTCGTTACAAATAGCAGTTCCCATTTAAGATACCTTGTAAGTTTTCTCAGGACTGGCATTTAGGTATAAAGCAATCCAAAATCACTGGTTTTCTTTGGAAAGTTTGGCATATATGAAGTGCTTGCAGTAGATCATACATTACTTTGGAGCAAACCTGTTATCCTTGTACAAGATTTCTGTGGTTGTGGAAGATTTGAGCATGCAGGTAGTTAAAAAACTGATCTGTACTGGCAAAGAGGCTTAGTCCTGGCCAATTTATACTCTGTTATTCTTACAAGCTTGAGTTACTGTGAGTCATGTAGAGTGCAAGGAGTAAAAAAACTAATTCAAGATCCTACTAGCTTCTCTATTCACAAGTTTTATCACATTAACCATCTAAATCTCTCTAACAAGATATAACACCCCCAATGGGGATGAATTATGTCAATGTAAAGTCGCTTATATTGCTCTAGTTACTCTGTCAGGGGAAGGGAATGAAATATGTACATAAGGTCCTTTTATGTCAGCATACTTGATTCTGCCTGAGCAGCTGCAGCTATGAAAAGTCTCACACTGCTGGTCAGTGGAGCTCTAGCAGTACAGAAACTACCTGTAATAACATGGTAATGAGGAAGAAAAACTATTTTGTGCAAGAACAGTTCTGCAGCAGAGCAGCTGTGCAGTTTTTCCAGGATCCTGTGGTACCCTGTTGACATCTGAAGTATTGTATCTTCATTATCATGGTGGTTACACCACCTTTCCAAGGGAAGCATTTTGCTTATTCTGTTTCTCATGAATTCACTCCCATCTCTGTCCTTTTCTCGCCCACTGACTCCAGTTTGCTTCATATGTCCTCGGCACTTGTGTTGTGGAGACACTGCTGAAAATGAAGAGGCAGTTTCTGCTTGCATTTGGTGCCTTCATTGCAGCTAGGCTGCAATGCCCCACTTCTGCCCACCTGCACGTGTCGAGAGGGGGGCTCAATGGATGAGTCCATGGAGGACTGGGAAATCTGACCTCGGTGTTTCCTCTCTGTCCGTAACCAACATTCACACTGTTGATTTTCCTGCTCCAGCTCTCCAGCAGAATCCCCAAGATGAGGGCTGGCATAAGGGCAAGGTATTACTATCCTGTAGCCATGAATCCCATAGCCACGTGTCCCATAGCCATGACCCCCAAATGACCAATGTACACCAGGGCTCCTTCCAACCCCATGGATAGACCAGGGTATGGTGGTGGACATTGGTAGATGGCCATGTCTCATCCCATCAGGCAGTAAACCAAGTGTGGGCACTGCTGCTCATGGAAGCTGAGAAGCATTTCCAGGTCCTGCTGCAGGGACATCTCAGAAGTCCCAAGAAAAGAAACGAAAGCTTCAGTCTTCAGACTCAAATATTGATCAGGACTACACTACCACTGTCATGGTGATGAGTAGAAGTATCTGGGCTGGCCTTGCACTGGCAGGATGAGGCACAATAAGTGTAAAAGCACGATGTTGTGGAGCTCAGTACAAACTAACTTACCTTGCCAGGAAGAGGGCTGTGGCTGAGCTACAAACATCCTTCTGTAGCTCCTATTAGTTGTAGTCAACCATCCCTGAAGGACTGATGAAGACCCATTCCCTCACTCATTTTTATGGATAGTATATCAGTTGTATATTCCTGACAGCTTGCAGGCATGCTGACAAAGGCCCAGTGTGATATGCTGTGCCTTGGGAGGAGGAGGAGTGTGCTCTTTAATTCAGATCCTGACTGAATGTATGTTCCTCCTTCCTTAAACTGCTCTGCAGAACCTGCTCTCTGATTCCAACTGAACTTCTTGAGGGTGGTGGTGGTGCACCTGCAAAAGCTCACCACAGACAGATTAGTAGTGCATTCAGACAAAACACAGTGCAAAGATACCTTGCGCACATAAATGGTAGGTGATTCAGACATATCAGGGATAAAAAGTTTGATCTTATCAACTTCATCTTTCCGGGTTGCCCTGTTGTCTTTGATCCCTGCTCCATTAGAGTCAACAGGAGCTTTGCCTTCACTTTCAGTGAGCAGAGCTGGGAGTGGGACTTCTCACCAGAGTAAAAGTCCAAATACAGCATTGCTATTGAAAACAGGGAGTCTTGTTTAAAATATTGAAAGCATTTTTATTCCTCATCTCAGATGGAATTTAATGTTCTGAGCAAATGTGCATTTTTTCTCACAAGAAGAATAAACTTAATTGATCCTTTCTTTTTTAACTCTGTGCCCAGTGGCAATCGGTCACCTCTTTGCAATCATAGCTGCAAAGAAAATAATCTTTGCTGGATCAGATGAAAAGGTGGAGAAAGAGTCACAGAATTAACTGGCAGAGCAATCTGGTTGTTGCCCTAACATATGGGAATAATAAGTGCCAGCCAGATAAAGCCTGAACACTGAGATTTCATTTTGTTATTCTAAGCACAAAAATAAATATTTTTATGACGACATGTAAAGAGTAAAAGCAAATAGAGTTAATATGTAAAAATATACATTTGCTTCATTATGTGTAATAATACATATTGATTTCATTATGGTATTTTTTTAAAGATCAGTTTGCCTGGGAATAGTGGTCTATTCCTAAAGTGCAGTCTGCCTTTTTCATCCCATCTTTCTAAGGTGTTGTGCTAGTATAGAATGAAAGGGAAATATTAACTAGGCTGTATTACAAAGAGTTATATGCTGTTCTGAGGGGAAAAAAAGGCATTTGGAAAAATGTGAACTAAAAATATTTTTACTTTTACAGTTGAACATGTCTGCCTGATTTTCAGTCATGGAATGCTATGGGCATGAATAAAAAATAGAGAGAGAGGGAAACGGCAGTAGCACTCCAACTGTAAAAATTTTCAAGCGTTAATGCTTCAGGCTGTTTTGTACATCTTTGTGCTCCGGTCTCTACAGCCCCCTCTAAGAGGAGGGGAAGGGCACTGCTATAAACATGGAGCTGAGACCCAGCAGAAAGTCAGAGCCAGGACAAACAGAATATAGAAAGGCACAGTGTTTTGCAGCACTGTCCAGGTACAAGGAGGAGTGAAGTTGCCCTTCCCTGGGGCTGACATTGCAAGGGCTCTGCCAGTGCCTCCAAGCACCTTCACTCACCCAAACACTGAGGCTCTCATCTTCATCCTATGTATCTCTCACAATGATCAAGGACCTCAAAGACTTGAATTTTGGTAAGCAGGTGCCTTCTGCAGCCAAATGCTGGTGTATTGATTATATGCAGCTGCATCTTTGGGAACCCCATTTTATGTCACCTCCACACACCTATCTTCTGAGTTAATCCAGTGTATACCTGCCCCATCCTGGTCTGAAAGGCTGGCGAGTGAGTTGTTGCCAGCCTCTGAATGTCTAACCACATTTCATATACTGCAGAGGGAAAGCTGGGAGAAAATGGTCACAGTCCTTTAGGACAAGGAAAAGAAATTTTACTGGCACCATGAAGGGTAACTGAAGTTTTCTTTTATTATTCATGAGTTACTACAGTCTAAGAGAGAAAATTATATTTATGTGGAACCTGGGGAGAATTTGTACAATAAAAATATAGAAAACAAAGCCCAAAGACAGGCAATCTTCTTGCCATGCCTCAAGGTGCAAAGATTACAGTACCTGCAGTGGTTTTGCTGACACTGAAGCTGAACCCACCTCCTTCTGAGTCCAGTTTCTAGGAGATTCATTTCAAATTCCAAAAAAATAAAACCCCTTTGACCGACTCCAAGTTTCTTTGGCCCCATGCTCGTACAACAGCCCATCTGTCTGTTTGAACTACTATGGGCAAGTGGTCCCACCAATGTCATATCCCTCTATTGATTTTGGTCTGGGTGATGACACAGAGGTTAAAGATCAGCCTATATGTACATTATGCAGACTCCAAGGAATGCTGACATGAGGTGCTTGCAACAGCGAGAAAGTCAAACTGGAGAGCACATTCAAAATGTTAAACAGCAAATCTTGGCTTTGCAAACATTAGTGCTGGCTGCATATGAGAAACTTAAGCTTTTTTATCCAGCTAGTCTGTTCTATCAAGTATCACTTAGTCTGTGGGCTGATTTACCACACTGCTGTACAAGCGATTTAGCAGATATGGATTCTTTTTAAGAAATATGCTTATTTATTTAAAAGCCTGTTATCATGTTGTGGATTTGGACAGAAATGGACTTTTTTTTTCCTAGCACGTGGGTGAGTTTGGCGAAATTTTTTAAAATCTAATGAGTAGGTGTATGTATTGCAAAATATTTCTGAAAGTGGGCAAAAAAAAATGGTTACCACAGATTTCAGTGTTCCAAACTCTGGATAAATGAAGTGATATGTCAGCATTTGTTTTCTTAAGAAAGCAAATAAATTCAGCCTCACAAAAGAATAAAACAACATGTAGGTTTCCATTTGTTACAGTCCTACAGCTAGTTAGAGAAACACCCCCTAAGCAATGCATGCCCCTGAGAAAAAGTAAGATATTCCCAAAAAGGGTTGAAGTGCGTAGACAGAGAGCCAGAATGGGAATGGGTTGACTCTGAAGGTGGAGGAATTAGGGTTGACCCTAAGAAGAGAAACCCAAGGCTGAAGTGCTGGGCCCACGAGGCTGGAAAGAGATTCAGTACTGAATTCATTGCAGCTTTAGTTTCATACCAGATTTTTTTTCCAGAGATTTATCTGAAAGCCTTGAATCTGCCAAATCAGGTTGAAAACCATGAATGGGCCAGTCTAGTCCCTGTGGATTTGTCTCAGCTAGAAATCCACTTGCATTGCACTGTTTTTTCTTCCAATTTGAGAGTAAACAAAGCATAACAAAGCATCTCAAGTATTTCCAAAAGGGCTGGTTCACATACAATTTTTACAGGCAAAGATGTGATATGGTTATTTTGGGAAAAGGATACTCTCACAGTCTCTGAATGGCCAATGGCCTCAAGGAGACTTTGCTTATCAATTAGATCATAGAATCATAGAATCATTAAGGTTGGAAAAGACCTCTGAGATCATCAGCACCAACCATCAACCCAACAACACCATGNTGGCCTTGTTGAACCTCATACAACTGGCCTCTGCCCATCGATCCAGCCTGTCCAGATCCCTCTGCAGAGCCTTCCTATCCTCAAGCAGATCGACACTCCCAACTTGGTGTCACCTGCAAACTTGCTGAAGGTGCACTCAATCCCCTCATCCAGATCGTTGATAAAGACGTAAAACAAGGCTGACCCCAGTACTGAGCCCTGGGGAACACCGCTTGTGACCAGCCGTGAACTGGATTGAACTCCATTCACCACCAAGATCCCAGAGTGGTGAACTTTGGCCTTCATTTTTTTGGTGACAGTATGTGGAATCAGATTTTAATTCAGCAGGTGAGGAGAGCTGCTCACAAAATGCATTGCTGGAAACTACATTTCTTTGAATTTACTCCTGAAAACACAGTAGAAGCTTTCCGATCACTCCTATTGCTAAGGACAGGTACAGTAAAAGGACCTAGAAGAGGACAGTGGTAATGTAGTTCTTCACTGGGCTTCACCCACCCTTCATTCTGCCTAAAACACACTGTCTTTTTTAAGTTTTCCTCCGTTTGGAAGCTCTGTTGCTTTTTGCTCCTTCTTGGCTTCCTTTTGCAGCTTCTTCCTGACGCCTCTGCCATGACTAGCTCTCCCCTGAGCCATGCACAGGTACCGCACATTCTTTCTTTCCACCATGTCCTGGTTTCAGCTGGAATAGAGTTAATTTTCTTCTTAGTAGCTGGCACAGTGCTGTGTTTTGGATTTAATATGAGAAAAATGTTGATAACACACTGATGTTTTAGTTGTTGTTAAGTAGTGCTTACACTAGTCAAGGACTTTTTCAGCTTCCCATGCTCTGCAAGGTGCACAAGAAGCTGGGAGGGGGCACAGCCAAGACAGCTGACCCAAACTGGCCAAAGGGATATTTCATACCATATGAAGTCATGCTCGGTATAGAAACTGGGGGGAGTTGACTGCGGGGCAGTGATCGCTGCTTGGGGACGGGCTAAGCATCAGTCAGCATGTGGTGAGCAGTTGCATCACTTGTTTTGCCTGGGTTTTATTTCTTTCTCTCTCTCATTGTTTTCCTTTTCATTACATCATCATCATCATCATCATCATCATCATCATCATCATCATCATCATTATATTTCAATTATTAAACTGTTCTTATCTTAGCCCATAAGCTTTCTTACTTTTGCTCTTCCAATTCTCTCTCCCATCCCAGTGGGGGGGAGGGTGAGCAAGCGGCTATGTGGTGTTTGGTTGGCAACTGGGGCTAAACCACAACACTCATTTCATGATATTTCATGTTGTTCTCAAAGGTCTTCCCTGAAGTCACATCATTGTGCAAGATGTAGGTTTTGTTTAAAAGACAAACAACAGAAAATATCATCTCAGAAAGATGAAGAACCTGAATTGTTTTTAATCTCATGATCTTCAAACTGACTCCATCATTTCCAAATGTCTGCTTGGAATAGTGGAAGTAAATCAAGGCAGATTTTTGGCTTTTCTTCCTTATTTCAGCTCCATGGCTTCATGCCACACTTTGTTTACTCTGTATTATACTACTCTTGTGCAAACTTACTTTGGTGCAATGATTTGCTAGACATTGTCAAAGCTCTGCTTCTACATGACTTCCATGATAAGGAAGCTTTTTAAATAAATATCATGAACACCTTTGCTAATTGTGAGATGGATAATGCCCTCAAGTGCATTTGAGGTAAGGGCCCCAGTTCTATGCCAGAGAAAACTGAAGTTAGTGGAGATGCATCCATTAACAGCACCCAAGAGATTTGCCTGTTAATGTAGTTACTAAGCCTTCTATCAGATGGTCAGATGATGGGCCAACTAAAGCAAAAGGCAATCTCCCTTTGTCTTTTTTTTTTTTTCTAAAGTTGCCTAATAAACCGCAATATTGGTTTATTTATTGGCTTTTTTGAGCCTTCTTTGAGGAGACTTTAACGGTTATACCTTTGAGTTTTGCTAGTGCACATATGCATTTTTGCCAGGGAAGATGGTGTTCAGCAGACCATATTCTCAACTGGAATCAACCAGTGAAGTCCAGTAAATGCAGGGGAGCTTTCATACCAGCTGAGACATTGGCCCACAGTCATCAGAAGAGGGATGCAGTAATGGACAAGGGCTTTATGGGAGCCAATAGCAAATCTTCCGTTGACTTTCCCAGAGCCAAGACTTCACCCAAGTGGGTGTGTGCCCTTCTTTCAGGGCCGCATGTACCCTCCAGCATTTAGTAGGTTAATGAAAGCACCATCCTTGAGCTGCCCTAATACACATTTGTGGTCATGCATGCTGCTCTTGGGACAGGCTTTATCTCTTCTCATTGTTTGCTGTGTGTGTTTTAACACAGGGCCTCAGGACACAACTTGGCTACAGTACAGCATTTTGTATAAAGCCAACCACAGCTAAGATGCTGTAATTTTCATAGAGACATCATGTACTTTTTATGCTCCTTAACTCAATTGCAGTCACAAATCCCTCTTTGTATTGGCAGCTCCTGTGAAAATAAGCTTTAGGAGCTACTTGAAAAAACTGTACCTCTGTGACGTTTGGTTGTGTTGCCTGGTCTTGCCTGCAAGCTAAGTGTAGCCCTGCATAGCTTGCCTTAAAAAAAAAAAAAAAAACAACACAAATACATTTCAGAACTTGCAATTCACATTATGTAGCATACTGTGGACCCTGTAATTCCAATGAAAGAGACATCAACCTGTTAAAAACCAGCTCTGCAATAATTTTCTGAGTGCAATCTGGCTGTATACCAGTAGCTGGTCATTCTTGCCACTTGCACAGCTCTTTAGCACATGTTACTAACCAACATGTAAGAAAGGTGCTTTAAAGCTGCTTACTGAGATCAGTAATGGGGCTAAACACATTATTCATCCTACATTAAATTTCAGTAAAACTGATTACCTTCATGAAGGCCCCAAACTTTGTGCTAGGAGGATCTAAGCCACTTCAGAGACATGATCCTGCCCAAAAGAGCTTTTAACCAGACAGAAGTCCCAAAGGTAGGGCATCAGGGTGGTTGGGGAGACAAAGGGCAGCCGAATGGCATCAAGAGCTCCCAATAGGACAGGGCAGGTCTTTATGCATGCAGTTGCTGGAGCTCACTGAATAGATTTATAGTCCTGCTTGGGTAATTTATTATTGGCTAATTAGATATAAGATTAATTAACTAGCTTGCTGGCCCTTAATTACAGATATTGTACCTTAATTTATTGTCATTTTTTCCAAATAATAACTATGCTCAAATAATGCTAATTTATACTATAGTAGGATGCAAATATAATGAACCTGACTCCAGGTTGTACAAAGGCCTCTTCGCACTGCTCCCAAGGCATAATAGGGTCTTAAAGTGAGCACAAACTTAATTTCTGCCCTCTAAGACGGCTTTATAGTACAGGCGTGCAGTGATTCACCATGAGTCAGCATCAAGAGACCTAAAGGCCATGACTTGTACAGCTGCTGAGAAACTGGGATCAAAGGAGCCGGCCTCATTGACTCCCGTTGGCCTGCCATTATACAGGAGAGCCCTGAGGCCAGGCAGTTGGTGTTTGTGTAGCACAACCAGCTTGAGCAAGTGGGGGTTGCACCAGTCTTAATTATTGACCTGATTTTGCCTGCCAGCTCCCTTTCCCAGTTATTACTCTGTTTTGTGTTGCCCTCTGCAAGCCTGGAGCGGAGCAACCTGAGTGCAAATCAGAGCTGGGTCTGGGGCTCTGAAAAAAGGTTATGAAATGTCAGCAGGAGCAGGATGCCTCTTGGCAAGGGGAGGGCTGGATACTGATGGTGTGCAGGAAGAGCAGCAGCCCAGACCAACGTGAAGAAAGATGGTCTGAAACACCTGACTTACAACTCACATGGGACATCTGACAGCAATTCGGGGCAAAACATTGCTGGTTGCAGCTGCAGCATCAGGGTTGAGGTAAAAGCTTTTGCTTTATGGATGTGTTGGTTTTCTTCCCCTCCTCCCTTTCCTCTGCCGAAAATTAGATCCTTAATGGAAGAAGGAATCAGTACAAAAACTCCTGTACTCCGTTGAAAATGCAAGCTTGCGTGGAAACCCCTGATTCATCCAAAAACGGTTAATCTGCCTTAAGTATTGTCCAGTGGCCAATTTGAAAAACACCTCTCTATGATTTTAAAGCGCTTAAAAATGTTTCGAGTTCCCCTTTGTTTGCTCAATCACATCCCGAAGAAGTAAAAAGCAGCAAGTTCATTTTCCTAGAGAGAACTGCTGACCAGTTTCCCAGCACCCCCTCCAGCTCTGCGGATTTAACTTTCTCAGTGCAACAGTGTGCAATGACAACAGCAGCTCTAACCAAAAATCTCAGTCATTACTCTGCAACAAGCCATGTGAGTCTTGCTGCCTGCTATATTGTTTCTCATGAGATTTTCATATTTTTTCCAAAATGCCTTTTTCCTCTGGCCCTGCAGAGAAGAAGGAAGTGTGCAAACATCATCGCCTACAGATCTGGAAGCTTGAAAACTTTGGCCTGGTCTATTGTATATCTTTGCATTTTTTAAGCCCACCACACAGCAGCAAAGAACTGATGAGTCGTCTGAATCCTTGCCCATGATCTTGACTGTTGAAGGAATGTCAAAAATTATCATTTTGACTCCTTGGTCTCTAAAATGCTCCTCCACTGTGTTATTGATGTGTGTGCCTGGACTCAGCCTGTGCACATCTATACATACCTAATGAGAAGGACTCAGAGCTGATCCTGACCACCAGATGTCTTGCAGAGCCCTTCCCCTCTGGTTGACAACACTTTGGAAGTGAGTTTGGGTCTGAATTTATGACACAGACTAATGCCCGGGTACCAGATCCAGTGAAAACAGTCCTGGATAATGATATGATCTAGCCCTGGTATTCCCTGTTTGGATTAATATTTATGGGACCTGTATCCCAGGCTTATGATTTGGGGTATGGGAAAGGAATCATGTTTTCCAGAAGCACAGCAGAGCCACATAAACATCAGAGGGATGAAGATAAGGCCTCAGCAGTGTTCCCAGTGCTGGGAATTAGGTTTGTGTAGCTGGTGCAGAGCTCAGAGCACCCACTGTGAGGTTCAGCTTGGGGAAAGAGCCCTCCTCTGCAGCTCTGGCCATGCAACCAGGAGCCGTGCCAAGGCAAGGGTCTGTTAACTCCAACAGGACTACCTTCATAAGGGAGCCCGCTGAGAAATCTGTCTCTAAAATTATCTTGACCCTCTGCCATATGCACACACACACACTTTTTAAAGGGAAATAAAATGAATCTTCTCGCTATCCATCCCCTTGTGAAATATAAACAATTCCTGATGGATTTTCAGCTTACGCTAGTAACTGACAGCTTGCTAGCTGCTGGCATGATTACTTACAGTCTGGCAAGCACCAGACAACTGTGATGCCTACAATGTGCAATCCCTGAAACGTGGTATTTTTCAATGCTTGCTGAAGACCAGATCTTCAGATCTGCTCAGTTCTCATCTAAACAGCAAAACAACTGGCCAGGGTTGAGAGCCAGCAAACTCGAGACTGATGTCTGCAGAAAACCTAGCCCAACTTGGCATAATAAGGGGAGTAGATCTCTTCTGAAAACTTACCCTAGGCTGTGGGTGCTGAGCACTTGGAAAGCTATCCCTGAATTTGCGCTTGAATGACCTGGGTTTTTTCTATATGAGCAGTTAAGCAGACCCTGCCTATGTCCCATTTCAGGGGAGTTGGATGCCTCGATGGGATTCTTTCTGAGTGAGAGTCTAAATCACAAATAGATTGAGGACTGACTAGGCACAGCAAATAAAATTCCTTATTTGCTCACATAAAAGCTGCACACAAAAGTAGGGCACCACCACTGCATACACCTACTCTCAGCCAGCTAGCAAGCTGGAGCTCACCTCCATGCCAGACAGGAAAATCAGGAACCCACTCAATTTTGAAGCAGGTCCTGCCTAGTCCAGGAAAAAGCCTGTGTGGGGGTAAAGGCACTCATTTGTACCAGCCATGTGGGGAACAGCCCTACTTCAAAGAACTTTTTGCACAACAAAAGTGATTTGAGCATTCAGGTGCCCACCTCTGGCAGCGATGAGGCTGCACCAAACCTTCGTTCAGACAGCAACACCGCCGTGGGACCACACAACACAAATTCACCGGGGACACGGGAAAGCATGAGGGAGCAGGACTCCTTCACCTGACTAGCCTTGTGATTGCTGGACCAAACACATGCTGAAAAATGGGGTTTGGCTCCCTGTGGTTGCATATGTCAGATCTGTCACTGGAAGATGCCAGCCAGGCAGGCAAGAGGGCTACCGCCTGACGACATGCATCGAGCTCTTGCCCTTACAAAGCCAAGGTGATGTGCTCTTCTATCAACTGGGCACTAAAGTGTTGACCAGGCAGTTTTTGAGCTAGCTGTCACCACCACCTCTGGGAATAGTTTGCTTCATTGTTTAGGAAAAGAAAAACCCACAGAACACACTATTGGGGAAAAAAAACCCAGCCCACAATGTTTATGTTATGAAGCAGGGCAGACCTTCTTCCCCTACCTGGCCTACAAAAGGTTATAGCACTCCAAACTCCAACTTGGCAGCTGAGTTTATAACAAAGTGAAGCTATTAAGGTAAACCAATAGCAGCTGAAGCAAGAGAAAAGGAGGGGATGGTGTCTGGGAGGAGGGAAAATACATTTTCCTCTGTCTCCTGAAGGAAGGCGGGAAAGGGAGCTTACCCTTAGTATGTGCATAGCTTGCACTGAAGATGGGAATGAAATTCAAGATCAAGGACAGCAATTGTCTTTTTCTGCTCAACGTGACTGATCCAGAGGTGTCTGTGCTTAAGATCTGTCTGTTACAGAGAAAACCTTCTGGAGACTGAGCTGGGCAGAGTCTGTGGGTACCAGAGCCTGCACGGAGATGTTGTTTTGGCAGGTGGTCTGTGAGCTGGTCCGAAACCTCTGTTAAAGAAAACAGCTCGTAGAGGACACCATCAACGCAGCACTTCTGTAAGCATCACTTGCAAAGCCCCAACTCTCCCATGCCTGTGTCATCTCACTCATGAGCAAAAGGATTTATTTTCCCTGTGTTCTCTATTTTGGGGTGCTTATTTGCTGGCACATGGTGTCTTTTAGCAACAGGAACACATGTGGGTTGCAAAACTTTTTTTAAACAGGCTGTGAGTCATCTGAACCCTTTCTGTGTGCCTGCATCATATCCATGCACCAAATGTCTTTCGAGCAACACGGTAGAAGTACACAAGAGGTGCCAGCCCAGTCATCTCTCCTTTCCAAACAGCCTGCATTTCATCAGGGCTTTGGAGAAAGGAACAAGAAACACTGCACGGGACAATTTTGGAATAGGTAGCAAATGGCAGAATTTTCTTTCCTATGCTGCTGGTTGGTGTTTGGCATCCATCCTGAAGCATGGCTGTTTTGGCTCCTACGGCAAAGAATCCAGCTCGCCACTGTGTTATTGTTATCAAGCTGCAGGGCAGGCTCTGGCCCAAGGTGTCAGCTCAAATTTGGGTATGAGCACAAGCCATTTAAGGCTGGCTGGTGGAATGCCACTCTGGTAAGGACTCAGTGCCATGGTTGCACGCCAAGCCTTGGTGATGCAACTCTCTCCTAGCCCTCAGTCCTTTTGTAATCATAAGTGATTTCTGTATTGGAAACTTTCAAAACAGTTGCCTAGTTCAGACAACGTTACAAAACTTGAATGACTATTGAAATCACAGGATCCTAGAAATTGAGGGAAGAATGAAACACTGTGAAATCTCCCTGTATCCCTGACAAATACAACCTGTTCCAGAGAGGGAGATGTCACAAGCCTGTTTCTTCTAATTTTAAGCATATTTAGACTTTTCCTAATATCGACTCTAAATGCCTGGGGAGAAATGACTCTATGCCATTAGAGTTCTCTGGTCTTCCAGACAAAGTTGTTTTTCTCTTACTAACCAGGGCAAACAGAAATGGGTTTGTGCTCATGCTGGGGGCAGGCAGGTGAGATTCCCTTCAGCACCCATCCGCAAGGATTACATTGCCCTCCATTCCCATGCTCCAATACAGGCATGTCCATGGGCTGTGTCATCCTTCACAGCTTTACAAACAGCAATTTCTGTTCTTTCCTTTCTATGTTTCCTGAAATTGGGCATTTCCTTTTCTAAGCAGCATGGTTTATATAAGCAAGGTACATGAATGTGGTTGGTGGCCTTTTTAATATTCTTTCCTCTTTACAGAGGGGGATAATTAGCAAAGCTTTTAAGTCAGGAGCACACAATTTTTCTTGATCCCTGCATCAGAACTGTGTTCCTGGTAGAGCAGGGACCGGAGTCTTTAATGGATTGCCATGGCAGCCTGAACACCTGACTGACTATGTTTCATTTGTGACTCTAATCTGACGTATTAATTTTGGCCTGAATTTAAGGGGGGGCGGGGGGAGGAAAAA
>VZTL01035445.1:98554-146590 GCA_013400535.1 Scopus umbretta | reverse complement strand
TTAGTAAAAATATACCAAATATAGGGAAGTTGTCCAACACATAATAAGGTGTACTTTCACTATCATGGACCTGGGTTTGACAGACTCCGGACTTGGCAGGGCTCAAATATCACAAGCAATGCTCTGTTCCCCAGACCTCATCCATGTGTGTAGCATCTGACCACCTGCAGAAATACTGCACTTTTAAACAAGATATCACTAATGACTAGATATACAAAGTGTTATGGGTTAGCACAGATTCAGCCCAAACTTCAAATCAAATATAATTATTAAGCAATAAGATGGTTTCTTTTTTACCTTTTCTCTGTTCAGGAACTTGCACTGTAACAGTAACCCAAGGCTCTAGCTGATTGCAAATTACTGACCCCCTAACTGCAAAGATTTAGCACTGACCACACTATTTAACACAAAATTTTGCTCTGCACTTGCATTTGCAATCAAGTTTCTATAGCTGACATTCTCTTCTATAGGCATTGATTTTTAATTCCTTCACTTTCATTATCTGCAGGTAGTGATTTTTCCATTATATTTGTAAAGGTGCAGCCAAGAAAAAAAATGTACGAAACAACAAATGGCCACTGGGCAGGAAATGAATCACTCTGGCTTTGCGTGTGCTAACTACAGATACTGCAAATATACAGAAACACTTTGAAAACTTTCCAAGGACAATGCTCTGTTAAAACTATAACATGTATTCTGGGGATCTGGATGTATTATTGCACAATTCTCTGAAAACAAAAAACAAATGAAGCACGCAGTAAAAAACCTGGGGATGTGTTTGGATAGGAACTTTTGTTCCAAATGGGCTGTCATCTACTACTCTCAAGCAGCACTCTATAGCAAGATCTCCATTCTCCTTTCTAGGAAGGACTCAGCAGACTACTGAATGAGAGTCAGGCAAACTGTTGCCAGAGAATTGTCTTTTTTTCTGCACATCACTATCATCCCTAAAGGATGCAGCAGTAACATGTTGCCAGACAGAGATCTGTTTTGTCAGAGAATATGAGATGATTTTTTTTCCAAAAGGAGAAGTAGGGTATTTCTCCAATGCTGTGACAGCATTTTTCAGAGCATGTCTCTGGTCATTTGCCATCACATTGGCAGTTTACATAATGTTCCCAGTTTGATTTGCTTGATGGGATCCCACTTGTTCAAGAGGGCTGAAGATACGTAGTTAAAATCAAAGGCTGTCTTGGAAACTTTTCAGTCACCTCTACTCCTACCTTGTAATCAGAGAAGAATGTTTAAAGAAAAGCTGCAAGCTATGGGCAAAGTTCAATCCTAACTCATCCTCATTGACTCAATTTAGGTGGTGGGGAACACAAGCAGTTCAGATAGGTTCCCTCACTTCCCAGCATTTTACACCATGTCATTAGTAGAGATCGTCTTTATTTCATTATCTTTTTAAATATGTGCAGAAGATTATCTAAAAATCAAATAAACTATTGACCTTCTTTTGGAGACTTCTTCATTATGACTCCTGTTTGAGCTGCCCAGATCTGGCCTGGATAATAGGTGACTCAGTCAGGGGGAAAAAAAACCCAACAAAGTAAAACATCTGTGGTTCATTTTGAAAACATCATAACAAACAATCTAAAGTGTGAAAGTTCATGCAGCTTTATTTGAACAGCCTAACTCAGACCAAGCTTGCTATGTTTCTTTTCCCTCAAATCGCAGCACAGAATTAGATTTGTCATAGCTGTTTGGCCTTCAGATGGGGCTGCAGCTGGGTCAGCTCTCAAATGCAGAGTCGCTGGAGAGTTTGTTATTTAAAAAAAAAGCCCAGGGGGAGAACAAACAGTAAGTAACAGCTGTTACTTACTCAAAAGAAAATTTTAAACTAGGATATTTTGGCTACATTTCAGACACAAGCATGGCAGCAAGGGTAAGGAGTATGCAGGTTTGGGTATTAGCCCAGGATATGGGACAGTCTCTTCCCCACTTGACTGCATGTTCCTCTGTCATATGGAGTGAGGAGTGCTGTGTGCTACTCAGCCTGGGTGAAGACAGCCAAGGAATCGCCATGCTAACTAATTCTAACCAGCTAGCACTCCTGGTTTCTCAGCAGGATGCAATGTCTGCGATGCCTCAAGGACCTTTGGCGACTCCTTTGTAAGAAGCCTGGCTCTACTAGCGAGCTAGAGAAAATCATTACTTCACTATAATGATTTGATACATGTATGAGAACCTCAAGTTTTATTGAGTAGTGTTTGCATGGAGTCTGATACTTGGTGTACGGCCAACACAAGGACTGATACACCTGTAAAGGTGGGATGTGGCATGCCATCTGCCTCTGGGCACTGCTGGGGCGCTCCCACTCATCCATGGCATCCCTTGGCACAACCCAGGTGAGCAGGGATCTGTCATGCATCATGTTCACTTCCACTCGTGCTGCACGGCATCTCTTCCTCTAAGAGTCCTCCTACCTCAGCAGTTTCCAGAAGCAGTCTGTTGCTTATCTGAAGTCAGTAAGAGGTAGAGAATTCACCAGTTCCCCAGCAGTCTGCTGTCACTGATAATTGCCCTTGATCAAACACTGTGATCAGGTATATATGGCTTTGGCTTCCAGATGTCAGTTCTTGCTATGCCTCTGGGCCCTAGATTTTTCTCCCTGTGAAGGTAAATTCACCATAATCAAACATCCTTTCATTTTTCCATTCTCCCTCTTTCACTGCAACCCTCTTCTGCACTTTCACCTGATCTGCAATGCCCCTCCTAAAATGTGTTCACAGACCTGTACGTGATCTCCGTTACCTCCGTTTTATACAGAGAAAAATGGTCCTCTGCTTCTTCTCTCTTGCATATGCTTTCAAAGTTCATGCAAAACCTCTGTGGCTGCTAAAGATCAGGATTAATTTTTTGTGCACAGTAATTTCTGTGGTATTCCAGGGTACTGAACCATCTGAGCCCAAGGTAGTAAAGCCTGGTCTTTTCTTCATCTTATCTGTTAAGTCGCTTTCAGCACATGGACAAAAGGCACTAGCTTCAATTGATAGGAAAACAGGCTGGTGTAAAGCTTCTGGATGTAGGGATTGTGTCTCACTTCCCGTTTTGCACAGTCCTTACTTAGCACTGTGGGATCCTATCCTGCTTCTGTGCTCCAGTGTTAGCACATACACAAAATAATAAAGTTGAGACTAATTAATGGGACCAACCACGCTCCACCAGCTGCTTCACATTCTTCCTCCACAGCATCAAGACTGGGGCTTGATGCTGTAATGACAAAACTGCTGTTTCACAGAAGAGTGCAAGAAGTTAACTAAAACACTCCAAGAAGTGGAAAACTAAATATTATTTCTTGAAATATAGAAAACCTTGCCTGGCCCAGGAAGAAGTGCTGTATGTAAGACTGTAATCAGGAACTTAGGAGGAAAATACTGGATATTTACTAACTGATGTAGTCTTTGAGTAACAACAAAGTGGATGTTATTAGTTCAAAACTCGTCTCCCAGCAAAGCAGGCACATTGAGGTCTGGTGCTCTCACGAAGGATTTCCCTGCTGGTAAGGCAAAAAGAGGAGATGGAAGGTGGATAGAAGGTAAAAATGTGAGCAAGTAGCTACTAAAGGGGAATCATCTGACACGAAGAGAGGGGACTAAATTAAGTTATATCTCTGTTGTACTTAAATCCGTATATATGATATGAACACTCATATATATGGATTCAGGTATGTATACTCAAATATACATATTCATATGCACGAAGGAGGCTCCAGAGGTGGCTTAACAGTCTCATACCATGGCATACCTTGGTCTCCTGCCTAGCTTTGCACAGCCCCCAGTGCCCTCTGCCCTCTTAGAAATCCCTTCTTCACTCAGATTGCTCCTGGACTTTTATGACACATTTCTTCCGTCCAATACACAGCATCAAATATCTTTTTAATTAAGACATTACTAACAGATGATTGCAGAATGCAACAGGTAATAGGCACAAAACTAAGAGAAACTCTACTTGGATATGGTAATCATAGAGATTTTAAACTTCACAGTCTGAAGAAATGTTTTTCTCTGAACCAGATGTCTAAGGAGTGCAATGAGAAAACCTTTATGTGCAAATCACAACATAAATAACAAGTTCAGACATCACTCAAGTATGTCATTCATGTTATTGGCAAATACTTGCATTAGGAGCTTTAATGAGCTTCTGAAAATAAGCCATTTATACAAGCCTGTGTAATTCCTCTTCATAAAATACAGAACCTGGATACATACAGATAATAGTGGATAAATTCCTGAAAATGAGAAAATAGAGGTTTGATATGATGCACCAAGAGACAGGAAGCCAGTGACAGCTTTCAGAGTGAGGTGACAAAGGAAGAATAGCAGAAAAGGAAGGTGACCTTCCCTAGAAGCAGTGTTTTGGGCAGACTGATAAAGGTGTAGTTCCCTAACCAGGAGACCAAGGAAAATACAGAAAGATAACTGGAAAGTGACAAAAATCTGAGGAAATTTTTAGTGCTTAATCTGACATGCCCAGGTAAGAAGGATAGTCTCTGTGCCAAGTGAATCCAAATTCTTCCAAAGCCAAATTACCTTCATGCTAATGGTTTTCTGATGCTTTACAGCAGAAACTAGAAAGCTCTGACTTCAGTGGATCTCCTTCTACCTCTCTGATATAAGTAAAAGCACTTACAAAAATAAAAAAAAGAAGAAAAAGCATATAAATTTTTGGTAATGAACATGTTTATTTAGAGAGTTGCATTGCTAGCCGTTTAAAAATTTTGTATGATAGTCAGGTTATTAAAGTTCCCCAAACCCAAACTGCATTCAGTTCTCCCGGTATTCTTGTACCGCATCAGCTCACTGCTCACTCCCATCCTTCTGTAAAACCGGCCAGACCTGATGTTACATTAGTGATTCTTACTAAAATGCTTGATTCTGCCAGTACTGTACAGACTGTGCCGTGAGATCCAAGCCATCCATGCACTTTCAACTCTGTTAAAACTAAGCAGGAGAGAGAAGATGATCACATGTTAAACAAACAAACAAACAAACAAACAAACAAAAAACAAATGAGAAAAAAAAAAAGGAAATTACACAAACTACTAATTTAGGGCTTGCTGTTTGCTGAAAACAAACAGGTTTTGAGAAACTATTTCTGAGTCATGAATCTCAACTTCCATCTGTTCATAAACCAGTCACTGCCCTGAGTCCTTGCACAAATGGGAGCAACTGGCTTCAGTGTGGCACGGGGGCACTCGCAGATGTGCTCCCTCCACCTACTGAGGTGCCCCTCTACCGAGCAGCTGCTGACGGAAGAGAGAAGAACCACCTCTGGTGCTCTGGCATAGCAGGAGGACTTGGGGACTTTGATTTTCACCCTCCTTAGTCTCTTCTTCCATGAATGCCAATGAGGGCATTGATTTCCAGAAAAAGCCTCCACCCACACACAAATTAGAGCAGGTTTGGGAAGCAGCCTCAAGCATAGGTGTAAATCATTAATTTCATCTTAAAAATAACTTCTGTAAAAAGAACTAACAAATGAAATTTGAAGTTGACAATGCTTCATGTTCAAATTATCTATGGCATGCTAAGTCAGTAGTTAAAACTTATTTTCTCTTGTATTTTAACTAATCTAATTTTATATTGCATATATAGCGATGCAATGTATACTTTTATGTGATACATCCAATAACCTTCAAGAAAATATTTTAAAGGCTATTAGGAAACACGAAACACTGCAATCAAAATACATGAGCGTAATTAAACTCCTTAATCTAGGAGAGAAGATCTGCAGTTTCAGTGTTGCTCCTCTTCAATAAAGACAGACTGGAAGCATTCTCATCACCGTTGTGTTCATTTGCTCCTTTTATTTTCCCAAGAAATAGGAGGCATGGCCAGCAAGGCAAACTTTCCTCGGGGTTGCAGAGCCATCTAGTGTCGGAAGGGCAGGGTTCCCGCATACATCTTTCAATTTACTCTTCGTTCCCCGAACGTTTCCCCATTCCATATTTTAAAAGACTTTATCACCGTTTCTCAGGCTCCTTTTTGCTCTCTGCTTCACCTTCGTTTTTCTTCTCAGTCTTTAGAAATCTTCAGGCATGAAAGGACTGCCTGACCACACTGACTGCCCCATACTGGTACACAAATGATGATAGGTGCAACTTTCCATATTTGGTTGTTCCTTAGGATAGAAAATACAGGGATGGAGCTCAGTGAAGATCCTGTTATTTATTCAACCGTCTGCAATACCAAAGGGGTCAATTATATCTAGGCTAGCCCTAGCAGACGTTGGTCTATCCTATCCCATCTGTAAAAACATCCAGAACCTCCCCATTCCAAAGGTAGGAATTTCATATTCTCTCTGGCCCACCTTTCCCCTGTGGTTACTCATTTTCACTTGGGCAGTTTGCTCTCAAGTCTAGCTTCAGTCTGTTTCTTGCAAATTTAGGTGTCTTCTTTTTGTCCTGTCTTGGAAAAAACAGGGGCATTTGCCCAGTGCTCTCTTTGTTATAACATTTGCCTGTTGGTGGATGTGCCTCCTCTGCTGCTTTTTCTCTGTACAAAGCAAGTGTAAATCTTACAGTCCTTCCTGCCCAGTGGGGTTTGTGGGACCTCTTTGCCATGCTTACTGCTCTCCCCTGACCTGTCTCCTTGTTTACCCCTTACTCCAAGAGCCGCAGCAGAGCTGGATGCTGCTTCAGTCAAAGCTTGGCTAGTGCAGCATCAGGGCAGCATGAGGGCTGCCCGTGCTTACAGACACTATAGCTAGTGCTGAGCTTGGGTGGTCACCGCAGGTGGGGTAGAAATAATCTGGAGGGCTGCAGAAACCCCAGAATACATCAAGTAAGGAGATGTCTGAGTACAGGGTGCTCAGAAAAACTGTACTACAGGGTCAAGTGGGAAATATTATGGGTGGCTCCAGGTAGCTCATGAACATTGGTGGCCAACTGAGTCAGGAGGATTGGTACATGTGACATATATATGCATGTGCACGTTTCCTATGTTCACAAATGCTGAATGTTTCAATTCACTCTATACAAGATAATGCTTAATTGCTCTAGAGATGGAATAAAACTGTCATTTGACAGACTAGCTGGAGAATAGGTTAGCTAAATGTGAGTAGTTTTATCCCATCACCAAAGTACTTGTTTCAGGCATCAGAAAGGGTTTGTGGAGATATCTGTTCTGGAGCTGTTAATCAACAAATTAAAAAAAAAAAAGAGTGAGAAGTCTGGAGCTAGAAAGCTTCCCTATTTCAAAACTAGGTTTGACTGCATGACATTTGGCTACTGGTGATGTGTTTCATTTGTATGTATGGTGGTATATGTTATCCAATATGATCTGCAAAAGATAGGCAGCTCTATTCTAAACAAGACAGGACCTCAGAGTGATGCCTGTTATACTCAACTCCAACCAGAGCAGGTTTCAATGATCCACTTTGGAAGTGATGAAGAAATAAATTATATACACAAGCTGCCATCCAAGAACAGGGGCAAACATAAAAAGAGAGCTGAAAGGGCCCAATGATAGGAGGAATATAGTCACCTAAACATCTGAATATCCATGTTAGATAAGGAGAGGCATTTATCACCCATGCCTCTATTTAGGCATCTGGAAATAACAAGTCCAACAGGATTTTGAAAGCAATCCGGCAGGGTGGGTAACCTCAGATTACCACTGAGATGGTTTATTTTTAGGCTGGTTTCCTAAGAAACAAACTGTGCATGATTGACAGGTCCCACTAATAACTTCTGAACCTGCTGGCCAGGTTTGATGGAAAGCTAGCAACCTCAAAGGTATGAAATCCCTGTATGTTCCATGAAAATCAGTCACTGGGTGGAGGAAAGAGACCCAAATGAGTATCTCCATAGAGTGACAAGTCATCCAGTGAAGTCAACTGTTCTTGGTATGCATTGCCCTACCAGCTGGGCAATAAGTAGGTACTGGGTAGACAATAAATAAATAAATGTGCACACATTGCAGACCCAAGCACAGCACAGCACTGGCTGCTGCCTTGGCTGCATTCTGTCCAGCTGCTGGGAAGAAACTGGGTGTCCCAGCGAGAAAGGGGCAATTTGAAACAGATGGTGGCACTGGAAAGGGGAACTCTTATTCATAGGAGTATGAACTACTGTTAATGTTGCTGGTGAGTGGAAGATGTTGGACCCTCTGCAGAGATGTAAATAAGATGTCTGCTTCCTCCTCTGCTATTCTACCAAAAGGCATAATTTGTTTAAATAAAATATCTTAGCTTTTGTTTGTGTTAGCTACCCAGCAATCAACAATTTTATTAATCTGAGATCACTATTTTGGAAAAAAAAAAAAAAATCACACGCTTGCCTTTTAAAATAAAAGGTGTTTGACAAAACCTTTGGCTCACAATAGCATTTAGGACATTTTAGACCATGGGAATGGATGCACTTTCACACAGACAACTGCCTCACAGATGGAATACGTTAGCAGAACACAAAAATGAGAAAAGTAAGGGGGTGTATTGCACATCTGTCCACTGGAGGCCTCCCTCCCTCAGCACACCGAGGGGCATGGGCTGGCCAGCTGCCTCAGATCACTTGTGGGGAGAAAGGAGGTACCACAGAGGTGCCAGTGACCTTGATAATATAAGACTGTGCCAGTAATTGCCTGACAGCATCCACCGGTACGTTAAAGTATCTGTTTACTCCAGGCCTTTCTTTAGAGGCTGTAGTTTCACTGGGTTATTGGGACATAAGAATTCTCTTCCTCACAGCTTTTTTTGTGGATTCCTTGATGTTTCTGGCTAGAGTGAGGTAGAGAAGCTATTGCTATATCCTCCCATACTTTTTCCTTCTCTTGTTGCTGAAGAAAGATCAGAAAACAAAGTTTAAGACCAGAAAACAAGGTTAAACCACAGGCTATTATCTGTAAAACTGTAATGAAGAGCTGCTTGCAATTCCTGGACAACAAGTATATGGATTATTAGAAGAATATAAACAAACACAATGTGTTTTGCACCTTATTCTTTCCTATCCTTGTTGCTGTGACATACCTCAGGGGAAATGTAATTTATCAATATAAAAATCTACACCTCTGCACATTGTATATAACATACACACATGGAAACCCCGTGGAACTTCTTTAGGGGTGAGTTCTCTGCATCTATTGTGAGACTGTGTAATGTCAGATGTGTCACCTGAGCTCTCCCAACCTTCAAAAAACTGATAGCAGGTCCTGCTCCATCTTCCTAAACACACCTGTTGGGCAAGCCATGCAGGGAGACCTCTGGAGCCAGCAGCACCATCAGCCCTTAGCTCCCTGATACCCCGCCTTGCTGGTGAAGCTGGAAGCTCTTGTGGTATCCAAAGTGGAATAGGTATTTGGATCAGCATATGAAATGTCTGCAATGGTCTGATGGTGTGGGTTTTGTTCACTGTATGCTCTGCCCAGCATGGGTGGTGCAGGAACCTGTGTCACAGCGGGTGCCTTGGTGGACCCATCGCTGGCCAGTCCCAAATCCCTCTCTACGCCCCATCTTACCAAAACTCTGTCTTGAGCTCTTGATGGCACTGGCAGTGGCCTTCCCACAGTGCTGGAATGTGCAGCCACTAATTAAAGACCAATTCTTGATGAACCCTTCTAGTGACTGTCCTGTGGTCTCGTGCTTCCCCCTTCTCAGCTGCCTGTGTTTCATCTCCCTTTTAGCATCCTTCTTAGGTTGTCGGTCACAGTTCTGGTATAGCCCCTCTCTTATCTGATATTTCTTGTATGGCACCATGTCAGATGCTTCACTGAAATCAAAACAAAGCAAATCTGCTGGGAAAATCAGCTGCCTTGTCAAAGGAAGATACTGGGTTAGTGTAGCACTACCTGTCTTTCAAGAAACCCATACTGCATTTCCCCCTGTTTGTAGCTTACCTTCATGTCTTGAATTACAGTTTCCTCCCTAACGGGTGACAGGTCTTGGGAGGGAAGAGCCCTGTACTCAGACCAGGCTAGCACTGGTCAACATCCCTTTTGTAAAGAATAGGGTCCTTGAGCTCACTCACAAATTGTGAGTGTCCCTCAGTAATTATTAGCACCACAGGAATTAATTAATCATGAAAAATCTACACCAGTACCATAGCCTGATATGCTAGTGTTGTTTTTCTATAAAATAGAGGCAGGTAGCACTAAGGACTCCTACTGCCACTGCTGGCTGGACTAACCCATCAATTTCTGTGCTGGAAAGAAGAGTGTGTAAACATTTTTTCTTTCCAGCAACAGTGGTTAGATGAAGAGATGAATGAAATTTCTTTTATTCAGAAATGATTAGTGAAGATATCAGTCAAAAGATGAGCAGTATCTGGAATAAGCCATTGAGACGACAGTGGTAATATAACCACCATTCACACTATCCGGTACCAAATTCCTACTGCTGCAAAGTGGTGGGGTGCATTTAACCTGTCTGCTGTTACTACCAGGCACTAAGAGTCCAGTGTCACTGTGGTGGGTGCCAGAGTTTCCTGGGAATCATGTTTGGTTTGCAAGCAAAATCTGTTCGGTACATTAGAGATGACCCACCAGCTGCAGGGAGTCAGCTCTTCCCCTTTTCTCACCGAAGCACAATTTTCATTCCCAACATCATGCATCTCTGCACAGATTCATGAGCCAGTGGAGCCAGGATGGCAATTTGCTCCTCTGGATATGTCCCTGAGGTAGGGGATTGATCTCTCTTCTCTGCACCTGAAGGTTCGGTCATGGCCACATGGTGTGAGGAAGTCTGGTTAGGTCATATGAGATGTTCAAATGCCGTTTGGCCGATGGACAAGTCTTGTTTCCCATGAAAAGGAAACAATGACTGCACTCTGCAGGCTACAGTCTTGTGCCCTTGTTCTCCACAGGGTAGATAGTGAGAGAGAGGATATGGTAACAGATCACTGCTCATTTTTAGTAAAAGGCCCAGCACATTGGAAACAACGTCTTTTGTCTTTCAAACAATGTCAACAGCTAATACAGGAGAATTACTGCAATACTGCAGCCCCATGTAGCGGGTGCTCACTTCTCCCAGTACACTGGAGTGAAGTGATTGTTTCTGAATAAGCATGTGTAACCAGAGCCCTGAGTCTCTCTGAATTAATAAAGAATTATCAGCAGTAAGTTTCACTGCCATTCTTCTGGAGCTTTTCAGCTGCCTTTCTGCAGCAAGAAGATAAACACAAGCCCTAGGAATCTCTCACTACTTTCCCACGTACTGTAACATATTTTTGAGATTTAAAATAACACAGTAGAGTCCAGTGGAACCAAGCAGAACTGGGGAATTGGTGTGGGGGACTGCCACTGCTTCTCTTACATTGCAAGCTTAAAGACTTGGTGAGTTTTACACTACACTTCAGCATTTATAAGCAAACAAACAATTTTCAAGCATTTAAGCAAACTTCAGTAAATACAGCAGACTAGAAGCTCTGATGTTGAAATGTTTGGGTCAGCAATCAGGTGATTGTTATATACAGCCGAGTAATAAGGGCGAGATGACCCGTACCTGACTTTATGCGCCTCTGAGGCACATCTACATTCCAGCTTGGTGACTAAGTGCCCTTTAGATCAGCAGCGCCAATAAAATACAGAGAGCAATTACTAACTACTAAAGTAGTTGGCTAGATTTGGCCAGATGACAAGATCTCAGCTGATGAGATCTCCTCAGGCAGGATGGGCACCCAGGCACCAAGTTCAGATGCAGGCACCTACCACTGTGGTTGACGTCTAACATTAGGCAAGATGAACGTGGTCCAGATATCTGGTCCCTCCTCAAGTTTATCAGATGCAGCTGTTACAGTGATATTAAAGAAGATGCTATTAGTGACAACCAACACAGTGCCAAAGTGAAAGCTTTTCAGAAAGACCTGATTTCTTCACTGCTTACTGACAGGAATAGGAATCGGAGAGTCTGAGAACAACAAAACTCCCAGAGGGCTTAAACAGAGGAAACTAAAGGACTTGCCTGAACATCAGAATTCAATTATTTATAACCCACTGAGAAAACATGTCTCTCTGGCAGCACTCATGGCATGCTTTCACTTCAGAGATAGCACCCAGTGATTGACAAGTTATCAGCATCTCCCCAAAGCAAAGCCCAACCTGAATTATAGTGCCACCCTGGTGAGGCCCATTTTGGGTTGGGGCTGTATTCCCCAGCTCCCTGGGCTTCCACCAGTCTGTCTCTGCAAGAGCAGGGGAAGAAAGAGGAAGGCAGACAGCACTTGGGCAGCAGTACCTACAGCCTTGGTGCAAGAACATGGGTCTGGGAGTGGGATGAAGAAGGTGCTGCTCACTAACCACCCCCAAGCCTGGGGAGGTCACCCAGCATTAGGTGCTTCCCAAAACACCTCAGTGGCTGCTCTGAGCATATCCCAGGAGCAGCTGCGCTGATGTGCAGAATCCTCATTAACAGAAAAGAGCAATTAGGCTTTTCTCTTCGCAGGGCTGCACTCCTCATAGTTGCTTACTAACTGATGTGCACCTTTCCTTTGCTTGCACCTTTCTTTCAGGCATAAGCAGGAATCCTTGCTGCCCTTTCTCAAGAATCTCCTTTTTCTTTCTGTCTCTATTGATTGTGAGATCTGCACAAGACCTGAAGTAGAGATGCTTGGTGGTCTGGCTGAGAACAAAGCTGCTTCTTGATTAAAAAACTGCATTCTTCTCTTAGATATTTGTCACTTGTGCCCTGTTTTAAAGAAAAAAAAATTCATATCTGTAGGTGAACTAAATTAACCAAGGACTGCAAGATACATATAAGTGTCTGCATGTATGTGTATATGCATGTATGTGTATGTACGTATTGTGAATTCAGGAATATTCTTCCTCCATTTCCTCCCCTGAATTTTTTACATGCTACCAGTGAGTAATTCAAACATTAAAGAAGACTGCCCATGACCATGGAATTACAGTATAACCACTACTTGCCTGCACAAAATGCAGATGTTTACATTTGCTTCTTTTTGTATAGGACATACATTAGAAGTATACCTAAAGCAATATTCAGTTCTGGTGGAATTTTTTTTAAGAAACAAGTGGGATCAGACAGACAGCATTAGCATGTTTAGGGCATTGTGTTAAGCAATTTCAAGAGATTTAATTAAGGAAAATTACCCCATATTGTGAGTAACACTGCGTGACTGTAGCATAGACAAACTAAGCAATTCTTTGATGAACACTGCCTCATAGGTTAGCAACATCAGATGAATAAATAATGCTATCCCATACTCCTGAAGCCTCGTTTCTCAGTAGAGGAGCCTCCCTGAGTGAAATGCTAAAGAGAACAGTTCAAAGATTACATACAGGATGTAAATCTCAGGGGAAGTAACAGATTTCTCCAAGCAAAGAAACAGGAAAAGGAAAAACAGCAGCTTTCCTTCTTCCGAGAGGGGAAAACAGATAAAGGGTCCTGGCAGCTCCTGCCAAGTCCTCATGCCCGCTGTGCTGCACACAGTCCTGCCTTTCATAGGCCGCTGAGCAGCGGCCATTCATTATTAGCAGAGGATTAATGCTTTTCCCTTTTTTTTTTTTCCTTTTGAAATTATAAAAACTGCCTCATGGGAGAAGCTAACACTTCAGTTTGCTGTATCATGCCAATAATGATCAACCGAGAGCACTAAAAAGCAGAGCTGTGATATATTTTATTCGACTGGGCCTTCTTTCCCACCCCCCTGATAATTATCAGTCTCTGTAGTTTGATAATAGAAGTTAGCGTGCTAAAGACAGCGAGCATCGCCTGCCCAGGAGCCGTGGGTCATGACAGCCTGATCTCCCCAGAAGTCCCTGAGGTCAACGGGCAAGAAGCGGTGTAGCACCGACAAAGTGAGATGTCAAAACGGATGCGTTTCCTGAGACGCTCTTCCATCTTGATGTCTGGGCATTTTCCCACGCAAGACACTTCAGTGAAAAGTTGACTCATATCTCTTTACAGCCAAACTCATCCCTGTAAGGCAGATGTACGTCAAAAGCCAAAAAAGCTTTGGTGGGGAGGGTTTCTATTTCAATAGCAAAATGTTGACCGTTCGCTCGTCTAGTCGCTCTGAAATCTTCTGCTGGTGAAATGTGCTGCAATGAGTGGAGAAAGGAGGCCTCAATATTTTTTATGATCTCAGGCTGCCAATAAACTTTTTATCAGTTTTATAGCCCCAGAGAGGTTTATGGCAACAGCCAAAGAAAGACTGAAGTGTTCAAAGCAAAGCTTGTCGGGGCTTCAATTGGCAGAAAGAAAGTTAATTTCCCAAATTTTGCTCCCCAAACTGTGTATGGCTGGGTTTGGGTTGCACTTCTAAGGCACCTTACTTTCCCCCTACATAAAAAGGGAGGGTAGGTGTCTAGGTCTAGGCTTTGCATTTCCACTCTACAGGTCAGCAGTCTGTACCCTAGATCATGTACTTCAGATCCTGGAGCAGACATGAAGCAACGTTTGCCCTGCCAGGGATTCTCTGCTGCTTCATTTCTGGAGGAGGCTTGGCTGGTGGCCGTGCAGTGCTCCTGCCTCCCTCTCCACTCTGCAGATAGATCATAGCCATTCCTCTGCTCTCACCCAAAGTCACTGCAGAGCCTGAACTCTGACTCCCAGTTCACTCTTTTCTGTTTGTTTTCAATGCCACGCGTATCTCAATCCCTCTTCAGATCTGTGAAGCCCGTGCATACTGTGTCTTTGTGGCAAACACAATGCGGGGTGGTTCTCCTCTGTTAATAACCAGGTGATGCACAAGCCCTCAGCTCCTCAAAGCACAATAAGGAGTTTCTTAGGTGCTTTCAATTGTTTTGTGGCAAGGTCATGAAAACTGTGCCAGGAGCGTACCAATGGCCTTGCAAATTTCAGAGGCTGCAGGCAGGGCGATTTTGCAGAACCTCCTTGCATACAAGCTCTTGCCACAGAGAGGCAGCCTCCGCCAGTAAGACAGAAAGAAAAAAAAAACAGTGAATAGGAAAGAGGAGCTTTGTAGGAAGCATCAGTAAATGGAAAAATAGGGATGGTATAGTGGGGATGCGATGCTGTGCCTGATGCCCTCCCAAAGTGCCCCAGCACTTTGTACTGTGGATAGAGGCAGCGCTTCAGCGAGGTGTTTTACCTACAGTAACAAGGTTAAGTTTTATCTGATGTGAAATGACAGCGATGGCTTTACAGCAGCTGGTTTTCAGGACCAGGGCAACAGTAGTACCTATTCTGATGGTTTCTGTGCCCTCTCTGAACAGCTTGACAGATTCCCAAGTCCACTTGCTGCAACCAAGGGACCTTGCAGGTGGGGATTACTCCATTCTAGCATGGTGGGCAGTCTAAAGAGAGCATGAGCAATAATTTACAGCAGGTAGTGATTTACTAAAACCGAGAAAACCATATATAAATTTCACCCCTTCAATTAAAAGACCGAGTTGAGGACTTGCTGTTTTTTTTTCTAACTGAATATATGGACCTTTGTTCCTTTTTTTTTTTTTGAACTGGGAACCCTGTGACATCAACATTCCTGAGGACAAAAGTCCTTAGCTTTCCACCTGCAAGTCAAGGATGTTTTTCTATTAAAATCCTAATTGTATCAATGAGGTTTATTCATTGTTTCAAAGCTACAAGTAACAATTAGCATGCTGATGTTCACTGATTAAGGGGGGGGGGGGAAAGTCTAAGGAAAATAAATCAACTTAAAAATTATCCCTTTCTGCAAACAACACCTGCAAAGGAAAAGGAAGNGGCAGCGGTTTTTCACGGATTAAAGGGGGGGGGGGGAAAGTCTAAGGTAAATAAATCAACTTAAAAATTATCCCTTTCTGCAAACAACAGCTGCACAGGAAAAGGAAGACTGTTAGCCATCTTTCACTGATGTACTAGGCTGATCCAGTAGATGCATTTCAAGTACTCTGTGGCTGCAAGTTAATATATCCTACACTCCACAGGAAAGAGCCATGCAGGAAAACAAAAAAAAAGGCAGAACAATTGTGTGAACCGAACGCCCCATCTTATTCTGAAAACATCTGGGCCTCTGAATGTTTCATTCATTCATTTGGTTTATTTGGTGCCCAAGCATTAGCAGCCTGTCTCGGTTAATAATAGAAAAAGCAAATGTTCATGTAGAGGGCCTTTGCCTTTCATTTGGTAGGACACGGACTTGGAAAACAGGAACCACTCGGGGGCTAAGGCTATACAAAGTATGACAAGATTCAGTATGGAGGAGGATGGCTGGGATGTGCAACGCTGGGATTATGGAGGGGATAAGGAATGCCAGCAGTTTTGGAAATACTGGTTTATTGAGAGCCTCAGTTCAGCACAAAGTACAGGAGTGTTGGAGAAAAAGACTACAGGGGTGAAAGAAATAAATAAAGGATGAAATGCAGACTCAAAAAGTCTGGGATGATTTTGGCAGAAAGATTCCAAAAAGCCAGGATTTTACCAGTCAGGATGTCACAGTTTCCAACAACTTCTGTCAAGCTCAGCCACAGGACTCTGTTTCGGTGCTGAGGAGTGTCCTGTGAAGGGTTAAGTGGCAAAAGAGCTAATGCTTCATTTTAGGTAGATAACACAACAAAGCCTGGAAATGCAAATGCGTTCAGAAAAAGCCTTTGAACAATCTTTTTTTCCTCCTCTCAAAGTTGTAACGTTCTAGAGGTTTAAGAAAAGTCCTCACTGTTTATTGTCGAGTGTTTATTACTGCAGACGTCAGGAACGGCTGAAAAGTTTACATAAAAAATTCCGGATCTTAACATTTTCCCAGTTGTTACTTTTCCTTTTCTACTGCTTCATCTTCACAGAAGAAAGGGATTAAAGTGATGTATTTTGTTGCACTTTTTCCTGCCGTGAATTAACCCTTGACCAACAACGATAAGGAAGACAGCATGGCTGTATGGAAATTAATTTGACAGCCCATAAACACGAGAGCCTGTTGTTCACTGGATTTCGTTTTAATAGGCATTAACAAAGCTTTTGGGTTAAGTAAGCAAACAGAACTAGCCCTGAAACATTTCATTTCATAGACCTTTTCACAGGGATTAACTATCAGTCTGAAAGGCTTGTGAACCTTCATCTGGCTTTTTAATTCAAATTGTACTGAATCCATTGCAATTCCTTTTTGCTCCTAAAATGCTACAAACAAGTAAACGATATCCATTGTGGATCCTTACATTTCTTAGTAGGTGTCAGATTTTTAATGAGAAATCTGGGGTTGGAATGGTACAAATCTGCACTGCTCTACCAAGGGCAGAGCCTGCCTATTCCCAGATCTTAAGTTAGTGGGAATCTTTATTCTACGATGACAATTTTGCCTTAAAGAACATCAAAGGTACATACATGAGCTTAAGGAACAGCTAAGCCTGTTTCCTCTCCTCTCAAATTTTAAGTACAGTTTGTGACTGGGCTGAACTTGAATTGGCTACAAGGTCTCTGGGTTGGGGCACCAAGCTTGTGTCGCTCTGCAAGTTAATAAAAATTGAAGTGACATCTCACTACAGACCTTGATGCTATCGTTCCGCTCATTGTCACTCTCAACTATCTTCCCCTCCCAACAGCAATGCAACAATTAACAGGCGGGTAAAAACAGGAACATACTGTGAATGCTTTATTTGCAGGTAAAAAAGTGCAGAGTAACCACAGTGCCTAAAGAATCAAGATACATGGTTTTAATAATCACTTCTGACTGAGACCAATGTATGGCAAATTAAAATATTGCTTTTCTACACTCTAGGGCTAAGCAAGTCTTCCAGTCAAGAGAAACCACAGACCTTTCTAACAGGACAGTCTGGAGCTCGCTGTAGAAGTTCCCATTGGGCCCACAGCTGGTGATGATGGTACCATGCTGGATGGCCCCAGTTCTGCACAGAGGCATCAAAGCTCAAACACTTTGGTGGTCCTGAGCAGCTTAATGGAGTTGTACCACATGGTGCCTGGCATACCAGAGAGCGGCCCCCTATTTCAAGCCAGCCCTGTAAAGCTGAGGACCACAGTGTAAGTGACACAGTGACTGCATCCTCCTGTAACCAGGGAACAACTGAGACTGAATGGTTCTGGGCAGAAATCAGTTGGTGCTGACACCTGGTGTAGGACCATACCAGTGGTTGCTCATTGCATGCTGCAGGGGTACTGCTAAATTGGGGCTGAAGAATGGCAGGCAGGGAAAGCTGATGTTAGTGCACATGACAGGAGTGTAAGTCGTGTAGCGCTACCGTGTCCATTGATACATGCTTCTCAAAGTATTGAGTGGATGGAGTTGGAAAATTGTTTTCCCAGGGATTCACGATTCAGTCGGCCATGCTTGCATCCCTTTCGCTTGCCTTCTTACAATAGTTTGTTTGCATAGATATTTGTGAAGAGTTTTTTATTTATATGAATAAGTATTATGCACACACAAGTGAATGTATTGACAGATGAACAAATGGGTTTCCAGAAACACAAACACACTCTCTGTGGAAGTGATCACCCTGATATCCTATATGTACACATTTACTTGATGAGAACATGACTAGAGAAAACAAATGTAAAACATGCAGGACAGCCAATAAATGTCATTAATATATCCCAGTCAGGAAGGAAACCAGCTATTTTTAAAACACGGATTTATAAATATAGCCAAATGTAAGGCATGCTCCAAAGAGGACAAGCAGGACTCAAAGATGCTCAGTAGCTTTCCTGGAGCGCACAGCTTATTCACCATCCTTATTACTGGCCCAGACCCAAGTAGAACAGAGTCTTTCTAACATCCTGTTTAACGTGAGTGTCTTCTGCTTTTTTAGCTAATAGCATCAGCACATCCAAAAAAGTCTGTAGAAATATGTGGGGCAGGGCTTACCACTTCTGCAGGGCTCTGTTGCAGATTTCTGACTCACAAGCAGCAGAGGGGTTGAGAGTGGGGTTTTCTGTGTGTCTGCCTCACGCTTTCAGGCATAGACGCTCACCCTGTGTTGTGGCACACATGAACCTGAGTGTGGTCCTTCACAGGTTGGGCCAAGACAGCATCTCTCCACTCTCTTTCCTCTTTTCAAGAATTCAGAAAGTCCCAAATGACTTAAATTGCCCTAGCAAAATCCCAGCACAAGCACCTGTGCCTTACAGCTAATTCAGGACTCTTGAGTCTCCAACAATAACTCTACTGGAGGATCCTGCCATGCAGCATTTGTGAGAAAGATGTCCTCGAGTGATGTACAAGAGTAGGACCCTTGGATGGTTGTGTTGTCTGAGACTCAGGAAGCTGAGAAGCTCAATGCCTAGAAAAGTCTGTATTTCTGTGCTAAAGAACAGAAAAGTAAATATTGTATTAAGATCTTGTATTTAAGGTCTGTGATCTCAGCAAAGGGAAGGAGAAGGAAGAGGTTGTAATGAATAAAACAGCAATGCTTACTACCCAAAGGTTTCTATTTCAAAGATTTAAAAAAATATTTCATGGGTTATTTGCAAAGTTGTATACTAATTAAAACATTCATTGAAATATTTATTAAGATATTGCATCTCTCTCTGCTCCCTCTCTCAAGCTGAGTAAGAGATATTATATCAGCTAATTTGGGGGTTTGTGTACAACAAACAGCCCAGAGGCTTAATTTTGTGCAGCACTTCTCAAAAAAGCTACAATTGCAAGCTGTGCTTCAACAGAGTGTATGGTTGAAATGTAGCAGGATATTGCTGTTTTAATGTTCCTATCACATAGGTATGTAAGGCATGGGAAGTAATCAGTAGCTGGTTATTAAAAATCAATTTACTCCAGTGTTCTACAGTGCAGACATCCACCATCATAAATAATGTAAAAAATTTTAATTTTATTCTGAATCTCCTAATACATAGATTTAATTTTCTAACTTTTTTTTCTTGGAGCTGCAGTTCCTGGAAAAAAGAGACCTTGGAAAGTTGTTGTGGGAACATTAAAATGTTTCAGGACTGATAAAAAGGACTCAGATGTTGTCTTCTTAATTTCCTGCTTTGAAACAATTTTTATGATTTCACAGCTTTTATTAGTGAAATCACTTATTAGTGAGTTTTTAGGTTTCCCGGTCCTGCCAGCATTGACTACTTGTAATAAGTAGCAATTAACATAATACTTATGTTTTAAGGTGATTTTTTTCCACTTTTCCTAAGTATGAAGACTTGATTTTATTCTTTAAATTACAATTGTAGTCCATAGCATGAGCTTTTACTGGGGCCATTCAAGAATTGTGTTTTCAAAATCTGTTCTCGGTAGCTTAAAAGACTGTTGAATTTCAGTCAGTTTGGGGACATTGTTTTCCAGTGTGGGAGTCCACCTTCTCCAAATTAATTTGGAGAGGCTGGAGGAAGAGAGGAAATGTTTGCCCTTCTCACTGAAAAGAGATGAAGTCCCACAGGGAAACTTACTGTCTTCATGCTTTGAAATGATGGCTTACTGTCACACACGTGTGTGTGTGTGTGTGTGTGTGTCCCCGCAATGTTTAAATGGCATTACTGTGATGACAAACTTATGCATGGAAAAGGTCAGAAATGCCAGAATTACAAGAATATACTTTCAGTGGGGGGATTCTTTGTGCAATGTGATGTTGACCCTGTGAATAGGATCGTGTACTATTTCTCTATAGATATTACACCTTGCTTAACGAGTTGCTTTCACATGACTCAGATATTTCTGATTTAGTTATAAATGCTGGAATAGAGGAGGTGAAGCTTCTCTCTTCTGTTCTACACTACACTGAATGTCCCTTTTGTTATCGTTACAAATATCCAGTGGTGTAGACCTTCACATCTCTCCTATAAGCCCAGACAGCGCTGTGTGGGGGAAATTAGTATCTATTTAACACCAAGAAGGATATTTGGTATTCTAAGAGATGGATTATACCAATGTAAGTGAAATTTCTTTCAGAGCTATTCTAGATTCACATTGGTTGTAGTTTGGGGAGAGGCGAGCCTCAGTTACAGGTTCCTTTGAGGCATTTCTGCAGCCTCAAGGCTTCTTGGATTCACGTGCTGTCGACAACTGTCTTCCTTAAGCAAGGAGCAGGCACCACAGCCCGTGACAAGGGTTTCTTCTCCTTCCCCTATGCTCCCCACACATCACCAGTGCAGCAGCTGAGCAAGGACTGCTGCTGCACAGAAGGGATTCAGTGGTCACATGGTCACATACCTTTTTTCCCCCAAAAGCAGCCTCAGACTGATCATCAGTCTGAATAGCAAACCCAAAGCGGACAAACTAATGCAGGAATGGCAGGAACCTCATTCAGAGCCAGTTTGTAATGCAGCAAGCCCACCACCTCCAGATTGTGTGGACTGTACTACCGCATGTGCACACTGGTTCTTAACTGTATTTCTTCACAGAGGATTTTCTGCTTAGCTTGGTTAAATGGCAAAAAAATGCCAAATAAAAGATCGTTGCAAAAGGTACATTAATAAAAAATGCCTTGTGAGTAGGACAAAAAATATCAGCAAAGGAATCTGAGGTTAAACCTTATTCCTTACTTTCTACTCATCCAGTGAAGTACTGCAGTACTAATGTGGGAGGTTGTGGAAACACCATCCTGGAGGGTTTTAAGGACAGGCTGACAAAAGTCTTCCAGAAACAGGTGAGGAACTGCGGATCCTGCATGGGGGTAGAAGAACAGACTGGGTGAACTCTCAGCATTTTTTTTTCTAGCTTTCATTTCTATAACCCATCACACACCACTCCCTGGTGGAACCACATTAGCTTTCTGCTTCATTGCTTGTGCAACTGTGGCCACCACATGGCACACCGAAACAGCTTAGAGCCAACTGTGCTGCACTCTAACACGTTCAAGTGCATCCAGCATCCTCTGCTCTGCACTGACCTGGCTGAGTCACCACTATTGGAAACATACACTCTGGAACAGCAAGAGAAGTCCATCTCACTTTGCCTGCAAACTGGACTGATTGTCTTCTCACAAGGAGAACAAACAAATCTCTCTTTCAGGGACTGAATTTCAACCCTTCCTCCAGCACACTCCATCACCCCCACGGCCATCATGATAGCTGGTGGTGTAAGGAGGCGTAAAAGCTTTAGCTTAACTATTGTATGGTTCTAGCAGTAGAGACTAGTAGAAAAGAAAAGCTGAAAGGTTTTTTAACTCTTTTAAGATCTCATTTTAAGACTTTAAGTCCCAACAGAAAAAAGCAGTGCAAGCATGGCTCACACCATCTTGAGGGGACAAATGAGCTTAGACAACTCAGCAGCCAATGAGCAGAAGATGGGGAGCTACCAAGCAGGACAGCTCGATGCCAAGAGCGAGCAGGGAGCTGATGTGCCACCAGCTTCATCTGAATATTCAGGAAAGTTAGTTAAATGGTGACACCTTGTCCTGGCACATGTCCCTATCCTCTCCTGTAAAACAAACCCTGGCACACAGCACATGTCATGTCACTTGCCTTTTTTTTTCGGAGGAAGAGCAAAAAAATTCTGCACATTTGTGAGACATCTGCATTTAAAGCCACAATAGCAAAGAATGTAGATGACTATGCCCTTCAAAAAATAAATCCCAGGGCATATTTTCACAGAGTGCTTTGTGCCCTGCCCTTGCTAGACTACAGAGTCTTAAGACCACAGTCACATGGATTAAGGCAGAAGCATCACATAGACTGAAGGTATCAGCCACACTATGCAAGGATTTCTGCATTACGGTGCAGAAAAGCTAGCGGTAACTGAGATGGCAGAGATTTAATAATGCTCCTAAAATTGCCTATGTAAGTTTTCTGGCTGTTCATGGCCTGGAGGAAATGCTCTCTAGGACCAGGGTAGTGTGTGTCAATCAGCAGTTCACACCTGCCAGAGAATTTGGCACGGGAAGCTGTGTAAAAGTGGGATAAATTTGGGAAGCTGTTGGGCGAGGTGGCAGGCAGGGTAAGTGCAGCAAGAGCGGATGGAGGAGTCGGCTGTGCCAGGCTGGGCAGGACAGGGAGGCTGGCAAAGGATCCAGGCTCCTTTTCAGAAATAACTCTGAGGTGCAGGTCTTGGTGGGGCAAAACAATCACTTTGTTACTGCAAAGTGAGGGCTATAGTGAGGGTGGCAGCTTTAGGGGAGCTCACCAAGAGCTGAGTCCCCTTTCCCCCCATCTACCACTTTCAGTTGCAGACCTGGAAAGTGTTTGGCAGTGCTGCATTCCTCCTCTCCCAGCTCACCTGGAAAAAGCCCAAGCAGCAGCCACTGAAATGCCTCCTGTAAATCCTCCCTAACACCTTCCAAGCCCATGCACACCCCTCGGTGCTGCTCAGGACCCTGCGTGGGATGGTCAGTCACGGAGAAGCGACTGGAGTCTGCCAGCTCTGCAGCAGCAGCTGCTGAGCCAGCGTGGCCACCGCTAGTGAAGAAGTCTGAACTCAGGATCAAAGAGTGTGTTTTCCAAGGAGATTATTTGGCACTTAGTAGTTTGCCTCCCAGATGATGGCGCCGGTCATTGTGGCAGGGACTATGCGTTAGCTGGCTTCAAGGACAAGGTTCGTCTTGTAAGTTACAGATGAGACCAGAAAAGGTGATCAGAAAGGAAAACTTCAAAACTCAAAGCTCATGTCTCTGGCTTGATGGGGAAGCAGTTTTTTCTCTAGTAGTAGATAATTGTTCTTCTGTGGAGTATTGATTTTGTGAAACATCACGAAACACTGTCATAAATCAGAGAAGGCTAAACCCTAAAACCTCACATCAGAGACACTGGGTTCAAGCTTCCCCTAGAAACTTATCCTTCTGGCTCTTTATCCAGGCCAAATCCAGGCTGAGGAAGTGCCCATGTTAATCCATTTAAGAGGGAGGATCACAGCAAACATCTCATGACAGCAGCTGACCTTACAAGAATGCCTCCCTCATGATGGCAGAGACTTGACATAAATGCCTGAACTTGCAAAGCATTTGTCATTTTGAACTGCTGCGTTGGGACAAGAGTTCATAACATCCTCGGGATCCCCAAGCCTTGCTCTCCAATTGCTCTTCAACCTGAAATCCAGTCTGTTCAGAAGAATTCAAGTAAATGTTTTGCAATATTTATATTCAAATATCTGAGCTAACTTGGAGCAAGCAGGATCTTTTAATCTCCATGATAGCCATTTCTCAATGGAAATAGAAGGGATTTTTTTTTGCTTTAAGGTAAAGAAATAATTGTTTTAAGCTGGTTAATAACAAAAAGAAATTGCATGCAAAAGCTTGTATTGTCAAATCTTCCTGTTAAATGTAGAGAAAGAAGGGTTTCAGAACATGGCTTCAGGCTGGGCCAGTGACACAGCATTATCCCTGTTCCCCCTCTATTACAGCTTTAAAAATGATCTGCAGGCTGCACCTCAAGACAGCTCAAGAAGAAGGGTCTCATGGAGCTGAGATAAGCACCATGTTTTATCACTGCAAATTCCTTCCATCTCCTGCCTGACTCAAATGGATGTAATCTAGACTGGAGGCCTAATGTTCATGTACCTTTTGATATCTTTCTGACTGTGTAAAGGGACCGCAAATGAGGCATAAGTAAAATTTATACATACTATAGCCTCACTTGTCATTGCCCCAGTAGAGACTTGCTAACTGTGAAACTCAGGCCCAGAAAGTTCACATTAATTCAGGCGTTTGTTGTTTCTTTAAAGTGTAAAATGGCAGTTGTACAGCTGAAAATCCCAGTGGCAGCACCGTAGCTTCACAAGAGGAGACAAATAAAGCATTCAGTGTTCAAAAAATACCACAAGGGCCAATCTTGGTGAATCTGCTGATCTCCCCAGCATCCGTCAAGCAAAATCTTCTCAGAGAAAAAGCATCTGTGTTTCAGACTTCGCATACATCCGACAGCTCAGGAGGTGACTCACACACTGGAGGGGCTGGTGTAGAGTCAAGCTGGCCAGCTTCAGTCGAAACCAGTTGTGAGAGCAGAGAAACAAGCGGGAAGAAAGAGAAATGGCTCCATTGTTACAGCCACACCACGTGATCCCGAGCCCAGGCTGGGGCCAGGGCAGTGGGGAGGCTGCTGCTGCTTTCTTTGCCTCCCCCAGATATTTGTTTCTCAGTCATGGAGCATCCAGTGGCATCAGGCTGCATGAACATCTAAGTCTGCGCAACCAAGGGATCAGTGGTGGGCAAAGGCTGGCAGTGACTGCTTACACCCCACGACCACTCTGCCAGACAGTGCCCCAAGAATTACAGCACTTGGTGACTCAGTGTCATTAGAGCTAGGATCCCGATTGCATTCACTGTACCCGAACCTGCATTACCTGAAGCGGGGAGGACGAGGTCTGTGAGGAAGGGAGACCCAAGCAGCCAGCACAGAGTGAGGGAGCTTTCTGGGATTTGATACTGCTCTCCTTAGAGCATCCACCTCACCCTCCTTAGTCCTCTGCACCAAAAATGTCATTCACAATTAAAACCCGTTCTTAAAGGCACGCAGGCTAACTCTGCTGTTTAACAATAGATAGTAGCAACACACAGATAAGTTCTATTTATTTTCTTAATCTTACATTAAGCCAGGAATGTGTGTTTACATTTAGGATTTCTAAGTATCATGCTTCTCATGTGTGCCTGATTTTTAATGATCTCCTGAATAATTCATTCTAAAAGCCTCTTTATTTTCTTCTCTCCAGTTTAATTAACCTCTTGGTGCAGTCATTGAGATTTTACCATAAAAGCATAATGCATTTTGCATTAGCATGTAACTCATGCTGGAAGAATCTGAGTACAGCCACTAAAGAGTTAATAGCAGGTTCTGACTTAATGCCATTTTATTATGGATGCTGAATAATAACAGAACATTTTCTTTATATGCCTGAGCACTACCTTAGAACACCCAGGAAAGAGTACTCATCCTGCCCAGTGCCGTCAGCCAGAGCTCGGCACACAGCTCCCCTGTTGCACTGAGGCAAGGGCGGTATCCTGCGTTAGTTTTCTATGGAGTTCTCCCTACCCTTCCCAAAAGACTGAAGAAAGTTTCCAAACGTACACTGGTCCTCTGCCAGATGTGACTGCAATGTCAGGAGGCTCTTGACTGATACGTGCTTTTGGGTTCCCAGGTAGCGCCTTTTAGGGTTGCTACAGATGGATCCCATTGACCATTTCATCCAAAGACTTGGACTTCGTCAGTAGAAAAGACCATTTCTCCTTTCTGTTGCAGGTTGGCAGTCTTTGTGAATGCCCATGTATGAGGTATCTTCTTATTTCCAACATATCTTCCGTCCCAGGGTTTCTGACTGCCCTATGACTAATTGTCCTCAGTTCTGTCACCTGGGTGAGGACACCAAAGGGATTCTTCGCTTGTTGACCCCACCAGGGTGCTTTAACTTCAAAGCCAGCTTTCCTGTAAAATGTCCCCTGTGCTCATACACGCTCTTGGCAGGTGCAGGGGTAGCTCACATCTACAGCTACTTCAGAGGCAGAAGACCCTCCTGGTACCTTCTGCCATTTATCCCATCGCTGGGCAATTTCCGTCTCTCTTACTTGGTACAGAGTCATACCTGACCAAGTCATGCTTGGGTCCCCTTAGTGCAATATCTTCACAGTGGACCAGCCAAGCATCACTTTGGTCCTATGGTGAGGGATGGCACGGGCCTATGTCAGGCTGTGCTGGGCCAGGACCCAGAAGATGCGTAAAAGGTTGCAACAGCAAGGAGCTGTGTTTTCCCCTGGGCTTGTGAAAGGTAACCCATCATTAGATAAAAGCCCATCCCTGAAGATTAGAGAACCACTCCTAAAATAGGCAAATGATTAAGCCCCAGCTGGTTTGCTCTGGACTAATTAAGGGCAAGTCTTTGGCTGGGAAAAGTGACATGGGAATTAAATCTGCCATGCACCGTTTCAGGAAACAGATTCTTTCGTGCTGTTTTTCTTTTTCCCCCGTATCTGTTGTCCGGGTTCGGATTGTCAAAACACTCAGTGGCGGTTATTCGCTGTTAATTATTTGATCCTTTCTTAAGATCCTCTTATGCAACTGCTTCAGTATGCAATTAAACAGCGGCAGGTTGCCACACGCCAGGCGGGGTATGAGGAAGCCGGCCGTACCTTAGATAAGCGGCAGGGGTTGGCGGGGCGGCAGGGTCCGGGGGCTGTGGGCTGGGGGCCGTGGGTTGGGGCGAGGGGGACGCGGTGGGGGCAGCGCTTCCTATGCACAAGCTGCACCGCTGCCTCGGCTTCCTGAGCATCTGCAGCTCACGGGACGGGCAGGGCTCACAGCTTTCCCAGTAAAGGCCTTTTGCTTCCTTTTTCGCCGAGATGAAAATATAATAAACCACCTACATTTTGCAACAGGGCTAAACTGAAACCGCCTGGGTCAGGGGGTTTCTCTTCACCCTCTCTCCTTGCGTACACACACATGTACACATACAAATACAGCCTAAAGAGTGCAGTCTCATCAGCACTATATAAATTTGAGAGACACAATCCAGTTCCCATGGTATTTTTCATGGGATTTGCAGTTTGAAATCTTTTATAATTCTCTTTAACAGACCTTTTAGACATTTGATCTTTCTTCAGTGCACAATGCAGCTCAGGCTTTAATCAGAGAAGCAACTGCTGCCTTCTTGAGAGAAGCAGTGACTCTAAATGATTTTGTTCCCAAAGGTTTCTGAAGACATTAGAAGCGGTTTGCATCCTTTTTCCAAGTGTGGATGAAAAACCAACACTTTCCAAGTCTTTGATATTGCAGATTGCAAGATGTCCCCCACATGACCACAGGAGTTCAGAAAAGGACAGAAATGTCACTTGAGTGGCTCCATTTCCCATTATTTGAGGGAGCTCAGAGGGGTGATCACAGAAGCTGGAGCTGGGCTGCCTTTTGCTCCACGGGGGTCTTTTACCTTGCCCTGGGCAGCAGCTGCCAGTGGTACCTTGGCTGGAGATGGGGAAAAGCCTCTCTGCTTTCCTTCAGGTGCTCTCTCCTGGCACGTAAAGCCTGGTTTGCAGCTTATTTAAGGAGAAATTCGAGGGACAGCTTTTATCTGTGAAACCTTAAGTAATGTAGTCCCTGGGCACGAGCACCTTGTAGGACACTGCGGCCAGCCCAGGCACTCCAGCTAGGAGCCATGTGTTTCATAGGGAAGGTGCCGGGAGGTGGCATCTCCAATGGCATCTCCCTGGCACTTGCTTGTCACACTAATCTACCCCAGCCTGAGTTTGTGGCTCTCAGCCCCTGCCCTTCTAGGGAGAGAGGAGAGCCCAGCGGGCAAGGGGGTTGTTTTTAGGCATGGACATTTGCCCAATTGTATAATGCCAGGGTTTAGTTTACTAGGTTACCTATTGAATAAAAATGCATTTTATTTTATTGTATTTTATTACATAACTAAATGCTTCCAGCTCCAAAGATTTCTCTGAAGGCTAATTTAAATTTTTTTCTGCGTTGTATGTGAAGACCATCACACTGTTCTACAGAAGGGAATATACACGTGAAGACATTACAATAAGCTGCCTCTTGGTGTGCCTCTTAATTTTTTGGTAAGACCTTTTCTACACATTAGCTCAAAGAACTAGTATCCTATATCTGGGACTTCAAAATTAAGAAAACATGTGAAGACTATTTGCCTTTGAAGTCTTCAAAATGGTCCCAGCAACAGTTTTTAGAGAAAAGAAACCAGCAGTAAGTATTTCTTATATTTTAAGTAACTTTCAAATTTAAGGAATCTTAAGTTTAGTTATAAACTATTTGACTCAGATCGTTAAAAGCTGAACCATGAGTAGAAAATATATGTAATTTTAATTTTTTTTCCTGTGTGATCAAGTAAAGATTGTGCAGCCATAATTTAGGCTGTTTGTGTTTCTTCCTTGTAATAATACACTTTTTTTTTTCCACAACATATCCAAGGATTAGAAACATATACCAAAAGCAGTGCTTAAATTCCAGCCAATTTAGATTGTTTGATCTTGTTTGTTCCCAAGCTTTGTTCTCAGCCAAGAAAGTTAGAATTCTCTGTCCTAGCAGATTATTATCATCTAAAATTATTTGCACTGAATGAAAACATATACGAAATGCAGATAGCTTGTGGGCTTTACGGATCACTGCGGAGGAAATTCCTTCAACATACAATCTGTCTGTCCAGCTGTAACTTGCTATGTGTTGAAACCTTTATATGCTAAACATATGGTATGTGGTTTAAGTCTCCTCATGCTATGGATAGCACATCTTTGAAGGCATGGCTTTAAAATGTTCCTTTGCTTGGGAGGCCTACCAACGTGCAGCAGCACTCTTTCGTTGGGCGCATTGAGCTGACGGTCACTGACTCTTTACCAAGCAAATGAATTGGGGAGGGGGACAGGATCAAGCCATGCCTTAGCATGGTTTATGTGCTGCAGGAAGAGTCCTATAGCCCCAGCAGGGACTTTTTTATAGACAACCTACAAAGCTGAGCAGAGTTGGTGTTTACGTACCAGAAGTGTGACTTTTCAAAGGAAAAAAGACACTCAGAAGGTTTCCGTTGCTGAAGAGCAAGTTTCCTTATCGAGGCATTTGTGCCAGTACATAGACTGCTGTGTTGTGTATTTAAAGGTTTTCCAGATCACCCCAACATGAACCCGCTTGCTGATTTTTCTAGCTGGGGATTGGCTTTCCAGAATCTCTAACTACCCCATGCATCTCTTTACGGGATAGCATTGCAATGTTACAAGAAAAGTCATCTAAAGAGCATAGCAAAATCCCCCACCATAAATTATATTAGTCAGTCTTCTGGAAAGCTGAATTGCCAAGGGCAAAACACCACCTCCCTGTGTCTGTCAAACTGGGGTAATAATAATACTTACCTATATCACAAGGGTGCATTTAGGATTAATTATCCCTCCTCATGCCAAGGATGAATTTATCCCATGGCATTTGGTACTGCCACCCATTAGTGATAATTTGTATAACTAATTATTGTGAGGCCTGCCTGCCAATGTTTTCTTACACACACACACACACACACACACACACACGCACACACACACTCTTCATTAACTTCTTTCTAGCAGACTTTCTGGCACTAGCAGAAGTTTTGAGCAGATCTTTCCCAGCTAGGTCTTGCTCATGTTTTCTTTATCTCTAAAACAATCTTGACTGCTGAGTCCCCAAGCAGTCTGGGCTATTTGTCCATAAGGTGCAAGTATTTCCTGCTGACATTTTAGGATATGCTTCCAAGCATCATTCAGAAAAGGAAGTAGAGTACGACCCGGAGAAATCCTGCCCCCAAACGGGGCTGTGAATCTCTCTTCCAGCTGGTAGCATTAGATTATGGCCTGCAGCTCACCAAGACGACCGTACAGCTCAGTAACATCAGGGCTGAGGTAACACTCACTTCTCAAAATTAATTGGAAACCTAGTTTCCATTTCCAGAAGTCATTTACAAACTGACTGAAACTGTTAATGATTAAAGGATTCACCTCCCATAGCTTCAGCTGTATAAATGCTGGCTTTGTAGGCTTGAGCGATTCATCCCGTCACAGGGTAAGCATCCAAGACAGGTGAAACAGTCTCGCTGTCGGTTGCAGAAATATGCCGGAGTGAGGAGCTTGGCCAGGATGCCTAACTTTCAGACAGCCAAAATTAACTGAAATTAATCCCATTTTAATATGCTTTTGAAGATGGGAATTAGTTTGTAAAGTCACTGCACCCGGGAACGTCAAAGGTCAGTGAGCACCTCACTTGGGCTCTTTTCCCAGTTCTGAAAATGTTCTCTCTGCATCACGTGAAATTCTGGTGCTCAGTGAAAAATGCCTGCCCAGTTGTACATCTGAACTTGTGAATGCAATGTCCTGTACATAGCACAGCACACTATACTGTTTGCATTCATTAAATCCTTTTCCACTGGAAAATTGGCTCTCCAGCTTGGGATATGCATGACACATAGGAAGGATGTCTGTAATCACTTACACAAATGTCCATATCCTTCTGTTTTTCCTGCTCCCTCCTTACTGTCTCTCATGCCCAACCAAACTACATCTTAAACTGGGAAATTGCAAGCCATGATCAGTTAGAATTACGCTTGGGTCTCGAGTATCATAAAAGCCAGAAAAACTGCATTTACTAAAACCTTTTTCTCTGAAAATGTATTAATAATGTATGATCAAGCTTTGTAGATAATGCAATAATTGCTTGCTTGATTATATAGCCAAAATAATAATTTTCAGAGATGTTTGATTTTTGCCTGGTGACTACATTTTGTATCATTTTCAGGGCAACAGCTGCTCATCTATTTGTTCTGGTTCAAAAAAACAGCTCTAAATTGAAAGTGAATTACTGTAAACCTTCCACAGGCATCTAATTTTACTTTAAAAATACATGCAGCCTAAATGGCCTTATACTCAGGAGGGGAAAATCCACACACAAAATCCATGTTCAGAGAACTTGGCACACTGTAATTAGCATCACACCCTGCCAAAACGGACAAGTTATGCACCCACAGAATGTGCATTCACACACACAGGCACACAAAAACATGTGCTGTCTTTCAACTCTGGTTTTTAAATGTTGATTCTCCTTTCTTTGCCCCAGCATGATGGTATTTTATGTAAGTTTTTAAAGTACGTGTCTATTTCACTAAATAAATAAAAGTGAAAAAATAAGTACCTTAATAAAGGCAAATAAATAAAATAAATAAATAAAATTTGTAAATATAAGTAAATAAATAACTAAATAACAGTTAATATGTATAAGTTGTGATCTTGGCTAGGTTGAAATGTATTTGAAAACCTGTTTGGGTAATGATTTTGAAAGTAATGGACTATGCAATACCTGACCTCCCAAATGGGACCAATCCAAACATACATCTAGGGATAAAAAAGTACTAAAAAAAAAAAAGAGAGAGAGAGAAAAGAGAGGAAAAAATCAGACCCCTGGTAAGATGCTGTGCAGCAAGTCCATCAAGGAAAGCATGCTGCCAGTGGGAAAAGCCCACCTGGAGAGGACATCCATCCTCATGCCAGCATGGTCGGTACACCACCTGGTGAAGCTGAGCCTCCTGCTACAGGCATTGCTACCCCAAGGAGGAGGCTGTTTGGAAATCAGATTTCACTACGGACTGTTGATTTTTTATTGAATTTTGACAACTCCTGCTTGGTTTTGCCAGCTACATTTTTTGCTTTAATAAGTGCTTTATTTTTTGCATAGATGTGGGTCATTATTTTCTAGTTGTCTTCTCCCTTATTCAAGTGTAATTTCACCATGGCCAGGCCTGAGGTAGGAGGCAATTTAGGGCTTGGAAAGAGAGTTGTGGCCAGATGTAGCAGGCAATGTAAATGGGCTCCCTTCTACTCAACCCCACTTATTAGATCCTCATTCAGGGTGTTGCAATTAGATGAAGTAATGTCTGAGACTAGAAGAGGGAGAATGACCTTGTTCTAGGATTATTTTTTTTTTTTAAATAAGGCACTGAAATGAAAACAAGGCAATGTTGCACTGGAGTGGAAAATGCAAGAAAGAAGTCACCAATCTGGTTAGCAAGAGGCTGCTTAAAATCTGTTTCTGTATGAGAACTTGGGGTGGAGAAGGAGAAGAAAATACCCCAAAAGGTATGGTCAATCACAGTGTGTAGACTAAAGACAAGAGCATCAAAAAAAGAATCTGTGCCAGGCAGGTAGTAAGAGGTTGGTGCTCAGAAATGACCCTGAACATTTTGGGCAGGAGGCGAGGAGGAGCCGCTCTCACCCCTGCTCCTGTGGGCATCTCTCCCAGCCTGGCTGCACCGTGGTGCCTCCTCCTTGTGTTGCCTCTGCTCAGCCCCCTGAGACCATGGGAACGATTTCAATGAAAATGCTAAATCCTGGGAGACAAGCATAAAAAAATTTAAGAAAGAATAGAAGCCATCTGTGCAGTTATTAACCACCTGATTTAAGAGGTGATTTTTGCAGTCATTATCTACCTGATTTCAAATCTTAAAATACAATGAAATATGGTTAAAAAAAATCCTTAAATAATCTACCCCCAGTTACAGCCACAGGTTGCCATTCCTTGAAAAACAGGCAAATGTAGGTTAGGGAACAAAGTGGAAAGCAAGAGCTATGATGCTTCTTGATTTCAGCTGGTTCTTCATACCATGCAGCACAAAATGCTACCTGCTGAAGGACCAGATGATAGTTTGTGTTGTGTCTAAGCATGAACTGAAACCTTCTTTAAACAAAATGTAATGGGAACTACCTCTGTTTCAATAAGGCCCTTAATGGAACAGCGGAGGCATCAGTATTAGGCCTGTTTTATTTAGCATATTTCATTATTCATGATCTAGAATTTTACAAAGGAGTCAATTAATTACAGTTGTAGAAAAAACAAAACTGGAAGGTACATTACTATGCTGCTGCCAGTAGTTAAAATCAACTATTTCTTTGCCAGGAAGTTTTTTTTTTTCCTTCCAGCCAAATTTAGCAGTGCAATTACTCCAAATTTCTCTGTCTCCTTGTCCCCAGAGCAACTCCTTCAGGTGGTGGAGCTGGGTGCCACTGACCCCGTGAGATGCCTCCCAGGGGGGTCATGTGTCTGATGACGACGCCTACACCAGGCTATCTCAGGAGCTGTGTGGAGCTGCTTTGAGCTTGCTTCTTCAGACTGCACAGACAAAATAGTACAGAATACGTGTCTTTCAAGCCCTCAGCACATCTAGCCGATCTACTTTTATCCTTCCTATATACTTCCCACATACTTCTGAAGCAGGCACAGAGGAGAAGAGGAGCAGATGCGCAAGGGCTACAGGTGGGTGCTGGAAAGCACTGGTGGGTATGTAATGAAGAAGATGCTTTGGCAGGAGCCATCCTAGTAACAGCAAGCATCCTCAGAGGCGACAGGTTAGTTTAGCAAGTCGCATCTGTGGGCAGTAGGTAAAACAGTTCTCTTGACAGACTTCTCAAGAATAATCACATCTTTTTTCATGACAAAAGGCCTCTGGACACCAGGATGAAAAATGCTGGACAAAGGCTAGGTGGAAGACTAATGTAAATTCTGAAGTATTTCTTCTTCTTGTAGAGTCTCCACGATAAATCTATCATGCATAGTCATGTCATAATATGCATAATATGCATAAGTCATAATGCATAGACTTGTAGCTGGCTGTCATAGCAGCCCTGTACAGCCCACTTTCAACACTTGGGTTAAAATGCTAAAATCTATTGCAAAAGGATTATATTAAGTGTGTCTGCTTGGAAGTGATAGACTTTCTGAAGCTGTACTGATATTCAGGAATGGTCTTTTCAAGTTCAGCATCTACTTAGCCAGGAGAAAGGATTTGGACATTATTAGACAAGTGAACTGTATTCATATGGTGGTTATAAAATACATTTGGTTCTTATTTCCCACTGCAGCAGATGGTACCCAAAAGAAGAAATTACCTGGAACCTCATTACCAACTGCATCAAGTCTGCATAAGACTGCTCAGGAAAGTAGGAAAATATCTGCCTCATGTTCTTTTGAAGAAGGCTTTGCTTACTTTCAGTCTCTTAGAAAAGAAAGTTCATGGAAGATATTCATCACAAATATCCACCTTCACACTGGGCAGGATGGAAAGTTAGAAGAAATACCCAGCCTCATGCTGCAGGATGCCAGCCATCAGTCACTGCCTTGGGTTAAGAAGACACATCCCTACCGTGAGGCAGCTATTCCTGAGGTGCATGTGATGGGTGACTTTTTTCCAACCTCCCCTGAAGCAGCTGATGGAGCTGTTGCCTTAGACTGCAATGCTAAATGCCAGCATTCATTTTCCAGGGAAACAGCTGGAGTCCAGATGTCACTAGATAAGTGTCCTAGTGTCATATGATGCAACCATCCCAAATTCCCAGCCACAGGGGATGCAGATAAGGGCAATTATTCAAAGATTCAGTACTCAAGAGGGTACCCATCTCTAACGCTTCCCTATTTTTGGCATTGTGCACCATAGATTGGTGGAGTTAGCAGCCAAATGCGCAATCTCTCTTTCCATTAGTTTCTGCCACTGTCATGAGTTACTGGGGACAAGGAAGAGCACGAAGCACAAAGCACAGGACAGGCGCAGTGCCAAGACCGGTGCTAAGAGCAGTAGGATGCAGCCAGAGAAGTCTGAGACCTTGCAGCGGCTTTTGAATCTGAAGATCCTACTGATCATGTGCAGCACTGTTTGCAGTGTATATGCAGTGGTTGGCCATGTAAATATCAAATGCAGCCTTGCCTGTTTCTGCTTCATTTGCTCATGCTGGTTGATCCTTCACCGTGTCCACCCTGAAGAACAGTGGCTGCTGTTGGCAGGGGCTGAGCCAGCAGCGCCCAGGGCGCAGGAGTCCTAACTTTCTCCTAGATGCTGGGAAAGCCTTTTCCATACCCTCTGAGTTTGCTCGCCCTCCCGTGATTGCTGTAACCTGTCTATATAGATGATAAGCTTCGAGACTGGTTCTCCCTATGTTTTGGGTCTTTGTTGGGTGTTGTGACACCACAGACTCCATTCTCAGCATGGCTCTTACAACTTAGCCTTATTTAATTATCCCTCACTCCTGCAAACTGCTGCTGTGGTGGCTTCCCTGTCCACATGAGTTTACAAAATGCCTGCCCCCACTTCCCCATGGGGTGCAAACGACCTTCAGCTGGATTTCATGGGAGGCACAACTGGTTGCCCCAGTAACGGCTGCTTGTCTGGCTGGCCAGTTGTCCGCCCCTCGTGGAGGATTCCCTCTGCCCAGCCTGGCCCAGAGCAGCAAGTCGGCTCCAATGTCGCAAAGTTTGGCTTTCCTCCCTCCTCTCCTTCCCACTTCTTGGCACATTGCACAACTTCATATTTTGATATGCATTTTAGCCTAGACAAATGTGGGCCAGTGTGTAATTCAAGTTTAATCTGCCACCAAAAAAATTACTCTTTTTAATCTAAAATAACCATCTATCTGATGGTCAAGCTCTTTAGTAGTTACAACTGGAGAAAGACCCATCCCAGAGAATAATGACGCTTAAGTGTAGGAAAACTGTTTTTAGCCTGTTTTCTAAAACTTCCACTGAGCCCCAGAGGCTGTTTTTTTGTCACAGAGAAGAAACAAAACAGTTTTTGTTCAAGTTCCTTGTGTAAAGGAGCAGAGACGTTTCCTTCTCCAGCTGATATGTTGTAGATCAGCTTTAACCATATTTGCAGGTATCGCTGCGGTTAGGCTTGTATGTAACCACAGATTACAATTCGGGTGCCAAACAATCTAGAGAGCTCGTCATATGACTGTAACGATCTCACGGCACAGCACAAGCGGGGTCCACAGTTTTCTGTGCCATCTTCTTTGCTTTCGCACTGGCTGCATGCAAGTGTAAAACTGCAGCTTCTTTGGATCTCTTCTTCTGCTGGAAGGAGGAAGCTTGTGCGGGCAAGCAAGGTGCACTGGTACTCATTCACAGTCTTAATTTGTGCATATCCTTGGGCTCAGGTGCAAATTAGGCTCTGCTCCAGAGAGGCTTTTGGTATCAGAAGAAATCTTGAAAAGACAACAAATCTGCATGCGCTCTCTGGGCTGGTGACTCTGGCCGCATGTTGCTCTATAAAACTTGCAGGCATCAGGCCAGAAAATATCCTTGGTGATACCATGATGTAATTTCTGAAGATATTGCTCTTGTAATATAAGTGGCTTAAGATATTTCTCATGTAATATAAGTGGCTCCTTGGGCTGCCCAGATACTTGATGGTAAATGAAGGGGTTGAAATTCTTACTTTCCAACAGGCTACCACATATTTTCTTCATCATTTGAAATTACATTACTAACAGCCCTGCACTATACAATGCAAAAGACTTTGACTTTCTATCAGGACCCTCCCTTTTCTCTCCCTAACTCTGAAGTAAGTGCAAAATGTGAGAAAGCAGGCGTGATGTACTTAGTCCTAAATAATTTTCTGCCATGAAAAACATGACAAAACATGGTTCTCCTTCAGCCTTTCCCTGCCTCCTCTCCTTCCTTTCAGGAACTGGTAGTTTAAATGGTCTTCGCTTTGAATAGATGACAAGAGCAGGTCCAAACCACCGTCACACGGCCATTTGCACAGGCGTTGCTCGGTGCAGAGCCGACAGCACTGTCTGATCCCGAGGAGGAAGATCCATCTATTACTTGCGATTAGGAAAATGCCGGTGCAGTGACGGGCACGCATGACTATCACATGGCTTGGGAAGCCTACACAATTGCAACAATAACTTATGAAGATGGCTAAAGGGAGATATGTTCCTGAAGCCATTTAAAAGGAGGCCAAAAGGGGCTTGTGTCAAACCATGCCACCTGCCTCAGCAGCGCGTTTGCCTGTGGGATGGTGCTTTCTGCAGCTGCCCTACCTTAACAACCACACACACACAACCCAAGGAGGGAGCCAGAGCCTCCCCCACTTCTAGAGAGATGCCTTGAGCACTTTGCCTAAAAACAGGGTCTTCCTCAATGTTGTACTGCTAGGCCTTCATAGAAAAATAAAAAATATTAAACACAGCAAGATCTGAGGCTGGTAGAGGCAACTAGATTAAGCAACAATTAAAAGAAAAAAATGTAAAAAGCAAAGAAGCATAAAAGATTATAATTTTTTTTTCCTTCCCAGCTCTTTGAGACAGAGGCTGTAAGGAAGCAAGTAGTATGCTTCCTGCTGGGATTAACTGGCAAAGTCACAGAGGCCACCTGGGAAACAAATCCTCCTATACTCCTAAAGAAATTCCTGTCCCCTGTCAAGTCCTGGTGGCTTCTCTGCAAGGGGACAGTGAGATATAGTGCAGATGTCCTCCTTCACCCTTGACGTGCTGTACGTGGCCCCAAAGAAAAGCTGGCTGGTGAGCCCAGGGCCAGCACTGCTGGGGATACTCATCCCTATGCCAGGGTCCCAGTGCTCCTGCTGCCCTAGGTCCTGCCAATGCATCCCTGCAGGGGCTGTGCAGCAGCACGCAGGCAGTGCAGCGTGACATGCAGTTGCTGGAGGAATCTTGCAATAATATTTTTATGATAAAAATATTGGTTTGTTTGGTTTTTCCACTTAAGTGGCCAAAATCAGCTTGGCTTTTTTTGCTGCAACTTTACAAGTGAAACCCTAACAATTGCTGCCATTCAAAGGAGCCTGACAAATCCTAGGAAGTCTCTAGCAAGCTTATAGTCAATGGCCAGAAATGATGCAGAAAGGCACTGGTCAGCTGTGTCCTCTGGGCTGCTGCTGGAGAAACCTCCCTGTGACACAGGGCTCTACTCTTGCACAGTGGCTCCCTGTTGCCAGGCTCAGACACCCCCTGGTAATGCCCCAGACCTCTGAAATTTCCAGTGGCTTAACCACAATCTTTTGAAAGTAATTACAATCCTGGGATTCTATTAATTTACTTGCGGGGCGGGGTCAGGGAGGTTACCGGTACTGCTCATATTTGTATACTCTCTCCATGTCCCAAAATGCCAGAAGCTCAAAAAGAATAAAACTCCCAAAATTAGTTATATCACTAATTGTAATGAAGCAATTTGATTTTATCCTACTTAATTAGTTTCATCAAGATAGTTCAAAGGATGCTGACAAATGTGCTCTACAAACTTTCATTTCCATTACTAAAAGAGAAGGTATTCTAAAACATACTTAATCCCCCCCCCCCCGCCCCCGCTTTTAGTGTCTTAGTTGTCTCAGGTTGAATAGCTAAAATTTATTACACCAGTAATTTCCCTCCCTTCCCTCAAAACAAAGCCTCTTGCAAACACCAGGATAAGTGAGGACCTCTTTGCAGGCCTGAGTTATGGAGGGATAAAGCCAATGTTTCTTCCTCCACTGCTTCCAGGCTTGGCCACGTGCTGGTACCCAGCACGAGAGGTTTGTCACACTTCTGCTGCTCTTGGCAATGCAGCAACTCGAGGCTATCCTCAGGCAGGCAGGGGGCTTCTTACGGCTTTCGGTGGAGCAATTGCCATTTTTGCTCTGTTGTTTCTTGTCCAAGGAGAAGTCTTTCTTTTGGTGCTTTGTCTACCAGAGTGAGTTGAAACCCAAAATGTGTTGCACAAGAACACTGGAAATTTCCAAATAACCCTACTTTCTGGAACAACATGACTAGCTAATGTTTGTTCCCAGCAAAAGAAGAAAAATGCAAACAGCTTTTGAATGAAAAATGACTGAAGGGGAAAATACAAAAATGTTTTCATCTTGTAAACAAGTTTGAATTGTTTTGCTATTTTAACTTGAAAGAGGAAATGCCAAAACCAGAATTTGGGAGGCTGCTATTGCTCTTTTTAAATTTTCTTTTAATGCACTGAATGGGCTGGAGGCTTGAGGAATGTCTTTCACTCCTTTCATCCCCAGCCCACCAGGCAGCTAGACTCAGGTCGGCTGCCCTGCTCAGCAGCCTTCCTGCCACCCTGAGCAGGCAAGCCAAACATCACATGTCATCTCAGCCACCAAAAGTGAGTGCTCAGATGTGCCACTAAGCCGATTTTTTTTTATGACCACACCAAACCCCCAACAACCACATATTAAGAGCAAGGCCCCATGCCCAGTAACAATACTTAGACCAGCCAAACGCACGTGCAGTGGAATTCACAGAAGCGCAGCCAGCCACTGGTGCCGGTACTTCTCAAAAGATACGTATTTGGGGGAAGCCAAAAATTATTTTGCAGTTTCTGCAGCTAGAGAAAGTACGGGGGTAACTTGCACTACGCACTTATGTGTACTGATCTATAAGGGAAGCTACACACTCTGCCTTCCCGTCTGATGACCAGAAGGTTGGATAGTGTTAAACCTGCCACGCGAACCCCTTATCTGATGCTGTTGCCTTTGCTTAGCGAGGAGCACAGGCTGAAAGCCCAATGGGTCCTTCAGGTCAGTTGGTTTCTACTGCCTGTGACAACCTAGCTAAAATGATTTCCAGGGCACGGACAGAAAAGTCAAGTCACTGGAGCTATCGCTGCTAGTAAATAATTTCTGCTGCCTGGTTGGCAGATGACAGACAATAGTTCTCACCAAAAAGAGTGACCAATAATCAATTTATGAAATATGGACAATCTTTCAGAAAACATAGCCTCAGAACAATTTTTGGACATAAACTTACTAGTTACAACGTAATCTTTTAAGAAATTAGTCCTCAAGAAATGTGGAAATTGAAGGTTTTCTGTAACCATTATGTTACAGAAGTTTCTGCAGAGTAGGTTTTCATACGTTTGTATAGTTTCAATGCTAAACCAGCTGCTCTTTGTCCTCTGTTGAGACTCAGACCTCACCACAGGACAAGAAGGAAGTTTCCTAATCCATGTAAAGGAAGAAGGAAACGTTTCACTCTTGGGTTCAGCCTACAACGCAGTAGAATTAAGGATGCTGTGATCACGATCACTGTGAACATTTCAGTCCAGGGTGCGACTGGTCATTCCCGGTGACTTGGCCAGGTGCATCATTTCTCCATTTACAGACAACCTCCCCAAAGATCTATACAGTATACAGATATGATTCTGGTCACCAACACCATGTATACTGTAGTGTGTCCAGAATCTTTCTTCCGCTCTCCCACAGAGCCTCCAAGAATTTTCTTCTCTAGCTAGTAAAGTGAAGAGAGGAAGAATCATTCTGTAGTGTTCAGTACAAGGGTGGGATTTTCTTTTCTACTTCTGATCAAGAGAAAGTGACAGCTGAGATTCCTCAAAGTGCCCTTGCTGATTGCAGAATCACAGGAGGGTTGAGGTTGGAAGGCACCTTGAGGTCATCTGGTCCAACGCCACTGCTCAAGCAGGGCCACCTAGACCCAATTGTCCAGAACCATGTCCAGATGTTTTTTGAGTATCTTCAAGGATGGAGACTCCACAACCTCTCTGGGCAACCTGTGCCAGTGGTCAGTCACCCTCACAATAAAAAAAGTGTTTCCTGATATTCAGAGAGAACCTTCTGTGTTTCAGTTTGTGCCCACTGCCTCTGGTCCTGGCAGTGGGCACCACTGAGGGTAGCTCAGCTCTGTCCTCTTTGCACCCTCCCTTCAGATATTTGGTCCATGATGGTCCGTGGTCCTGATGGTCCATGCTGGTAACATGGTGCTGGTTTCTCTTTCTATCTGGGTACAATAATACTTTGAAGGACAGATAAAATATGTAGTAAATGCCTTCCTGATGTGCTTTTCCATGTAAGCTACTGCTTAGAACTGGCACAAGAAAATAATTCAGGGGGAAATGGTCCATGTGACCATGAACAGGAACAGAGGTGGTAATCATTGCGAGCCTTGCAGTAAGAAAATAGGAGAAAGATTTTTTCAGCAAGCAGAGATACTGTATTCTAGGTTGCTTCAGAAGGAGAAACATTTCAGGAAAATAAAATTAATGACATGCTAACCAAATAAATATGTAAAACAGCTCCTTTGGCTGTGCTAAATGAGAAATCATTAATTATTTGACCAGTTCAGCTACTGGGATGCTTCAATATGAAGTCTACTTTGCTTGAATGGGGCTATGGACAAGACAGGAGAAAAAATGGTTCAAAATCAGCCATAATCTTGGTATCTTCTGAAGCATTATTAGAAAATTATGACAATGCCAGTTGTGGCAAAGCTTGCACCTCCTGGCTCCTGAGAAAATTAGTTTTTAATTTTCTTAATTAGGTTTAACAAACAGAGCCAAGACCTGGGTGAAAGCAAAAAAGAAAAAAAAAAAAGGAAGCTGTTTTAAAAAGGAAGCTCTGAAGGAGGGGAGGTCTGTTGACAGAACAGAAACGTTTAAGGACCAAAACATTCGAGGTCTGTCTCTCATATGAATTAGTAGGGGGTTTTGGTAGGATAGTTCTATAAACTTTTGCTTATATGCTCTGCCCCTACTGTTAAACCACGCACCAGCCATGCTGATGCAAACCCTTATACAGCAGAGGAACAAGTGTAAGCAGGTGAGTCACAGATTTCAAACCTGGAGTAATTAAAGCAGAGGGACTCCCACAAAGTTGCAGGGTACCTGCTTAGCAAGGGAAGCATTACATTTTCTCTTTATTACCTGCCCCCGCTCCAACCCAAGCAGTGCTAAGTATCTCCTGCTGCCTCCAGCGTTGCATTCAGCCAGCCCAGCAGGCGCTCTAGTGCCAGCGTACACGAGGGGACAAGAATGTGCATGTGTTTGAGCGAAGGGGGAATATTCAGCATCACTGCAGCCTTTGAATGGCTCCAACAGCCTCTGCAACCACACCTGTAGTAATGCCGAGATATTTTTGTTCAGTTTTAAATACTGCCATATAGACTGCATCAACAGTCTACAGGATCAATCTTCTATTTGTGATTTTTTCCTGAATAAATCTGCATCCAAGTTTCCAAGTACTTGTCCTATATATTCACAGGTAAAGAACTTTAATAACAAATAAACATTAAGGTTTTCTGGCGCACATTTGCAAAAACAGTTCAGAACGCCAAACTTGACCTCTGTGTGGCCAGACACTGAGATTTTGCTTCAACCCAATTTATTGAGACTTACATGAAAATATTCCATCTTAACATAGTACACATCGGTAGCATTTGAATACATATTTACAGATTTATTTGAACTTTTCTGAACTGCAATTCTACAACTGAGCAACATATCCATAAGTGTTTCATAAACTTTCAAACACTTACATATTTATACATAAAGTTTTTGCATATATATATATATAAAAAAATATTTTTGAGACTCAAGGACTGAGGATAGTCAAAAGGACATTATTGCTACATTTCCATATTTACAAAAACAATGCATAAACTTGCTCAAAACACCAAGCCATTGCAAAATAAGTTTCAAAAATCCCAAAATTATAAAAATATAAATTTCAAGAACGAAAAAACCCAAACCTCTTTCAGCTAAGTGTCTGTAAAGTACCGAGACATCTATAATTATAACAACTAGTTTGTCTACAGTTGCTCTGAAAGCCAACACGTTACGAAAGAGCTTTTATAGCATTAAACTGAAAATGCTCAACAAGAAGTATGCATAAGAGTGCCTCCAAACAACTGGCTAACTTTGGAAAGGTGCAACAGCCTAAGTAAGTTCAGTGCAAATGGCTAATTTTTGACTTAGCTCTGAAAGACAGATTCCTGTAACAATAAACCAAATGCACAGTCATAGAAGGAGCGTGGTATTCAACATAACCCAAAATGTATGACCAGTGTGTGTATTTACAATTACCTTGCATTTGGGCAGCTAGTTACACATTTAAATTGCATGTAAACTCAACCAAAATCCTGGTAAAGTATAAGTTACAGAGTGCTTAAGTGCATTGTAAATAAATAGGTACTTAACTAGTACTCTGCCTTTGACATGCTTCTCTCAATGCCTTTACTAATTTCTAGGGGACAGAAACAAAGGAAGAAAAGAACTAGCAGTGTTTCCAATGGGAAGAAAAGGGGTTAGAAGATACTTGAGCACAACCCTGGGCTCAACAGATACTGACCCCAAAGCCTCACATCTGTCAAACAAGACTGAAGGGATTCTTTCTTTTATCCCATTTATAAATTCAGCACTTCCCAGTGAGGCTCTTCTTTGTTAAGATTTCTGGACCACTATAGAAAGATGGAACAACTTGGAGCAGGGGAAAATAGCCCTTTCCAGTTAGCACTATCCAAGCCTGCCTGGAGAAAACATTCACCTGGGTAGGACAAGATAAAGCAAGGGCCCCCAGGAGAGAATTTTTTGCCTCTGCTCTCACTTAGATAAGACGACTCGTTAAACGGCCTCTCCTCCAGACACACAGTTCACTGGAAGCAGCCCTCCTCCTCTATTTTGACCAACTTGGCAGGGCCCACCTATCTTTGGTGAACACTTTTGGACATAACTATTAGCAAAACAAGCATCAAAGCCCTCAGGCTCCCAAGGCAGGGGGGCATGGGAGCAGTTCAGGCTCTGTGGTGGAGCAAGACCCAGCATTGGGCAACTCCGTCCCTGGCAGGGAACAGGCCAGTGGGAAGTAGTGTATATACCCACGGAAACCTCGCGACCAGTCTGCAAGGCTGATAGTGCAGGTGGGAAATAAGGATGAAGATCCATGCTCTTCTCCCCTCCTCTGGTTCAAACCCCAGAGCTCCTGGGAGGGTTTGCTGCTGTGCAGACCAACTTTGGAAGGGTCTCGGTCCCTTCACCTCCCTGGCTCATGTACATACAGCACCCTCACTGGCCTCCAACTTACGATACCTGCCTAGCAAAGTTTCTCAGGCTTGGCTGGATGTGGAAAGGGGTTTGCAAAAGCCATTAGCTTCACATTTGTTTATTTCTTAAATTCAGCAAAACAAAATCAACTAGAAAATGACTGTATGCCTTCCAGGCATGGATCTACAGAAGGGCCACTGCAGATTTGGTTTGATCTGCAGTCATCTCGTTCCACACCCTGGCTCGGGATTTCTTTTGTTGGTTGTTTTTTTTCTTCAGATCTGGCTCTCTACTGCAAATACACACAATATAGCAAAATATATACAGCTTCAGTTAACATTGCAATGATGCCTGTAACCGTGCTCAGCAGATTAAACTTATGTGTAACAGTGTGTGGTAAAGGACAGTATTACAACAATGTTTCAGCTACACAGTGGTAGTAGTGAGTAAAAGTAAGAGAAATTATTGAAGCCGTCCCTCTCTCACCCCCTGCACAATACAAACAGCTAATACATCTGGGCTCCTCTTCTTCCAGGTGCCACTCAAACATCTTCGCGTACCAGGAGAGGCTGAGTAGATGAAGCACTGCTACCCACCGAGTTAATCCTCACTGAGTGATCTGGAGCATTTCCTTGACTGGAAGGTGGAGTTGAGAAGTTTGCATAAACCTGCAGAAGCCAAAGGCTGGTGTCAATACTCTGCAGACCACTCCCTTCACTCATGCTTGGAGAGCTGTCCTTTCCTAGCCTTTTCCCACTGTGCACTACACAGTGCCATGGAAGGGTTCCAGCTCAGGTGTTAATTTGCAAATCTAAAGAGGGTTTCAAAAGGTCTTGGGCTTAACTGCTCTTTTAAAGAGTCAAGAACCTCAATCTCAGTTATTAACAACACCCAGCTTCCAACTGCATGCCAAATTTCAACTCAGCTTGAAAAAAAGCAACTCAGGTTATTGCTAAACTCCCCCAGAATCTTCACTAATATCTCCTTCGCATTCTTGCTTTTGTTTTAGTAATGCCTGCACCTGCCAAAAATACGCTACAGGATGCAATCGAACACCAGCAGCTTTCAGTTTCCTCTTTTCTCAAATTGTCAGGAAGCCATGTACTCTGTGCCCAAACAAGGCATCCAGAAGGTAAAAGGAAGCTTTATTTTTAAACCAGGTTTTAAACTTGCTTTTTTAAACCCCGGTAACACACAATGTTATTGCGAGAGAAAATCCAGCTTTCTGATGTGCCTCCAATTTTTCTTTGGACTGTTTTGTCCAATTACCCTCTCAGAAAAAGTTTTTACTAGGGAATAGTCGAAAGAGTAGTGAATACAGCTGGTCATGACATACCTCCAAGGTTATATAAATAGAGCTAGGGGAAGCAAGTGAGAAAAGGCTGAAGAGCACTGAAAGCTCAAGCCCTTTGTCCAGAAAGTTTTTCTAATAAAAGCTAAATATACTTTAATTCTGAGATGTTTCCTAGATTAATAAAATTTTTCATAGTTTAAGGTACAATGAATTTATGCAGCACCATTGCATTTTGTAACATGAAAATTGTTGTGCCAGTGTTGTGCCAGTATTTTGAGTGAGAAACATCAACCATGCAAAGAGTCTTCTCCAGCTGATACGTTTTGGGTATGGGCTTAGGCAGCTACTGTCTAATGGCACAACTAAGCAGAAGTGAGTAGACCAGACATCATTCCTACCACCCAAACTGACAGTGCGAATAATAGTCTAAAATTAATGAAGTGCCTGGGCATTTTGCGTCTCACAGCTCTGCTCTAATGTCTTGTTTGAAACTGGTTTGACTCCAAAAAACTGATGATCCATAACTTACCCGGGGGGCATTATCTGAAAGCTGCTGCTCTATCAGCTGGACGATTTGTTTAAATGTGGGCCTCTGTAAAGGATCAGCATCCCAGCAACTCTTCATTATGTCATACCTGCAAAGACACTGAATTAAGTACTGCTCATGAGGAAATCCTTAGAGCTCTTATCTCACCTCTATTATTATTTGAAAGAAAAGTGTGGCCCAGTCCCACAGTTTACCTTCTCTAAATGGCTTTTAAGAATAGAAATAGTGCTCCCAACACCTGTGCTTGGCACAGTCCAACAAAAGACTCAGTACTAACGGGAGTCTCTGGACACAGTTTGACAGCTTTCTAAGCATCAATCCATTTACAAAACAGTGAATTAGGGATGGCTCATAAAGAAGATCAGTAGCCAGTTCTCTTGCTGTCAGGAAGTAGAACAAATGCAAATGCTGTACAGTCTGATGATACATCTCACTGACTGCTTCATCTGAATTAAAAATGTTTAATTACGTTCTGTGATCTGTCAATAATTTATTGACAGGGAGCAGATGCCATGACAAAGTAATCAGATGGTACAAAGCATGAATGTATTTCATTGCTTGCAACAACACAGACATGTATTCCACTAGTTAAGAGTACATGAATTATTTAAAACGTGAAAAGAACTTAAAAAAAAAAAAAGACAACAGGGCAGTGCAATGGGCCTTAATGCAAGAATACAAGCTTCCCTTCCTTTGCATCATTGCTCACGTTTGGTGATTACAGGCACTGGTTGCTCGCTTACATTTCACGCGGTGCACACTCAGGACTGAACATCCGATATCCCTCCTTGATCATTTTATAGAACTTGGAGTCCACGGGCATCCCTGGATATGGGCTGCTTCCTGTTAAGAGAGAGCACGTGAGCATCTCTACTACATATGCAGTAAAACCAAGATGAAACAGAAGTCCCCTGAAGTACAGATCTTGAAGGAGCTTACCTAAAGAAAAGAGCTCCCAAAGCAAAATCCCGTAAGACCAGACATCACTCTCAAAGGTGTAGACGCAATTGAAAATACTTTCAGGTGCCATCCACTTCACAGGAAGACGAGCCTTTCCAGGGAAAAGGGAATAAATTAAGACAATGGACATAAGACACACAAAATGTACAAGATAAAATCAACCTTTTCTACTTCTTAAGTGCTTTAAATACTGGTTAAATCAAGAAATAGAAGTATCCAACCAAAAATGGAAACCTCAGCATCTTAGAGTCTCCAAGTGTTGCATGGTTATTGATCCATCTTTCTGTGGGTCTACCAAACCCATGCAGTTCCTTGCAGTCTCTTTTTTTTTATATACCATTTGATTCCTTGTTTATAAGGGATGGCAGAAAGTTAGAGCAAAATAATACATATGACCGTGGCATGGTTCCTTATGCAAACATGCAAGTCTGCTTCTGTAGACTGGCTCCATAGGCACACAGGTGAGATTCACACTAGTCAAGATGCCTCAAGGCTTTAATCAACAGTCAAGACATCTGCTTTAGCTCCTCAGTGTATCAGGAAAAAAAATGAAAATTCACATGAAAGAAATATATATTGACATTTTTCCTAAGTTTGCATGGGGACAGATAACCCTCAGGAATGCTAACTGGAGCAGAGGAAAGGGCACAGAAAGCCTTTGGATTTGCTTCCACCTTCCTCTCCCTGCTTTGCCCGTTCCTTGCCTGACTGTAGGAGCCAGTCAGGCTTGTCCTAAGCATTTGTCCCACTGTGGGAGAAACCAGACCTCTTCCTTTTAAGCAGTCTTGAAACAATGTGTCCAAAGATCTATTTCAACTATACTGTAGAGAAGAGCCCTGATGTCTTGTAAAGAAAGGAGACTCAACAGAAAAGGAGGTAAATGGAAAGGAAAAGAAATGAGGTGGAGGAAAGGCAGCATGTGCCATGGGCTGGTGCACCAGAGAGGCAACCAGAGTTCTTTATTTCCTGAACAACACAGACAGTAAACACTGTTCCTGGCCAAGCCCCCAGCTGCTGTCAGCAGCACTGCCTCCCAGCAGTGTCCATGGCTAGTGACACCCCAGTGCTCCTGATCTGCTTTAAGATCAGACCAGATGCAACTAGATGCCTCCTGCAGCCACTGCTTCCTCTCTCCCCAGGCAGCTGCAGCCTATCCTCCTCTGACCCTTTCAGGCTACATAAAATCCTATTGTCAGGGAACTCAGGAAACTTAAAGGGTAGCCTAGACATGTGTTGTGGTTTAACCCCTATCAGCAACCAAGCACCGCACAGCCGCTCACTCACCCTCCCCTGGCCCCGGCGGGACGGGGGAGAGAACTGAAAAAAAAACTAAAACCCATGGGTTGAGATAAAGGCAGTTTAATAGGACAGCAGAGAAAGATAAAATAATAATAATAATAATAATAACAATAATAATAATAATAATAATAATAATAATAATATACAAAACAAGTGA
>VZTL01035445.1:46703-90428 GCA_013400535.1 Scopus umbretta | reverse complement strand
GATTTCTACCCACAACTCCCCCCCCCCCCCCCCCCCCCCAATAGCGTTGCATTGTACAAAAATTAAACAAATAAGTCTTTTTCTCTTTCTTCATGTGATAATGTTTCTGGCCAGACACATCTGTTTGATTTTGCTCACTTCCTGAAGGAAGTTATTTGTTCCAAACGTTAGAGTAATTCAAGCTTCAAACATTAATCCTTTTGATTCACTTCTGTTTACAGTAGAGCTTCGTGCTCCTTCAGTAATGTTTTGGAAATGATGTAGAGTGTTATATTCTGCAGTATAATAGGAAAAATCATTCAAACAGAACAGCCTGCTGCGACAGAAAACCACATTGCACAAGGTCTTAGAATATTAAAATGAAATCAGAAAGGAGAATCAAGTCATCTCCAGCACGGATGTTTATAGATCAAATATATGTTTTCTGAGTGAACGACTCCAGCTATGGCCTTTGAATATGTAATTGCACTGTGTGTTATTTCATCTGTAAGGTTACTCTGTACCATCATTTCCTAACCTCGCTAGTTTATTTCCATTTTTCTGCAGTGTCCTGGTTTCAGCTGGGATAGAGTTAATTTTTTTCCTAGTAGCTGGCATAGTGCTGTGTTTTGGATTTAGGAGGAGAATAATGTTGATAACACGCTGGTGCTTTAGTTGTTGTTAAGTAGTGCATACGCTATGTCAAGGACTTTTCAGCTTCCCATACTCTTGCCAGGGGCACAAGAAGCTGGGAGGGGGCACAGCCAGGACAGCTGACCCCAACTGGCCCAAGGGCTATTCCATACCATATGGCGTCACGCTCAGTATAGAAACTGGGGGGAGTTGGCTGGGGGGCAGCGATCGCTGCTCGGGGACGGGCTGGGCATTATTCGGTGGGCGGTGAGCGGTTGCATCACTTGTTTTTTTCCTGGATTTTGTTCCTCTTTTTGTTGTTTTCCTTTTCACTACAATTTATTATTGTTGTTGTTGTTATTATTATTATTTTAAATTTTATTTCAATCATTAAACTGTTTTTATCTCAACTCTTGAGTTTTTTTATTTTTGCCTTTCTGATTCTCTCCCCCATCCCACTTGGGGGTGTGGGGGGTGAGCGAGCGGCTGTGGGGTGCTTGGTTGCTGGCTGGGGTTAAAATATGACATGCAGTTAAAAACTGCAGCTTTCATAATAGCAAAAGCAGTGCTTGTGGCAGGATTTTCTTACAGATGCCACATTTTTTCAGCTGTGACAGACAGGCATTCAGGCCAATGTGTCTACTTTGTCGACTGCTTAAACAAAACTGTTTTGTCTTATTTTTAAATCATTAAAACATTTCACATGTAAAAGTGAGAAATGTTTTGCCTCCGTCTAAAACTATGATTTTTTACAAGCTCCTTTTCTTGGAAAAATGAAGCAAAAACTTAAAGAGCAAATAGTTGTGTAAGCAGCAACACCATCTTTCATATTAAAATGCATATTAAAAAAATAAATTAAAATTTAATTGAAATTAAAAATACAGGACTGTATCACTCTGTATTGATACTTCAGCTGCTTTGTAGCTTTTACTATGTATGAAAACAAACTTATTAAGTTAATATTAAATGTGAAACATTTGGGTTATGCAATAGTTTAATTGGAAATTTTTTTTCCTCAACTTTCTGCTGCTTAGAATTTGTAACTTTAGTGGTGCCTAACAGATACATTTACAGTTTAAACAGAAGGCTGGAAGACTAGACAAGACAGGTCTGTTGATTTCACCTCGGAAACCAACAAGAAACCAGTTCATGTATCTTTTCTGATTTGTGAGAAACAGTGTGCTTGAGGAAAAAACTTATGCTGTACATTTTGTCATCTCTCATGAGGAAAGCACACAACGGCCCACGTGAAAGAGAATAACAGCAACCTTCCTTCTTAGCTGCAGCTACCGTGGTCTCATTACTGCTTTTAGGATGAGCCTAAAAATCTAGATTCAGGAATTCGCAGGTGATAGTCATGATGATCCGCAATCTGCCTAAGCAAGAAATGTATTTAAGATTTCTATACTGAGCAGCACTGGATTCTTCTTCACAAGGTTCCTCCTTCCGGCAATAAAAAAGGAACCGAAATAATCAATAATCTGTTGATAACCCCACCTCCAATAGTGCAAGCTCCAAGCAGATTCACGATATTAATGTGGTTTCCAAGGTAACTCAGCACTTTAAGCTCTGACATCAAGGCTTCTCTTTCTGTTAAATGGGCACTTGCTGCAAGGCAAAGCACAATGTTCAGTACGTAATGACCAGAAGGAAGTGAGAAAATATTTTACAGTATATTACAGCAACTTACGTTTCAACATCTTTACTGCTACCGTCATAGCAGCATCAGATTTAAATAGACCATATGCAGTGGCTTCAACAACTTTTCCAAAAGCTCCAGCACCAAGGGTTTTACCTAATAAAGCAAAACAAAATACTCTTTAATTCCTTCCTGAAGGGTTCAACATTCTACTTTATGATATCAAGGAAGCTATTGTAGATATGCCTGCTTGGTTTTTGCCCCAAGGCAAGTATGAGCAATTACCACTATTTTCATTATTGCACGTCTTTTTGACAAACCCTGCTGCGTTTGACCAAAGCCTTACATGAGACTTGAAGGTTTCACCTTGCAGATGAAGTTAAATAAATCTAAACTAACCAAAACTCAACCGGTTTCTAGGAAATTCCCATTTGTGATCATAAGGAAGTTGTGTTGGGTCTATGTAAACATAGTTGTTTCCATTTATTTCTTCAACAACTTTCCACTGAACTTCATATTTGGGTTTCTGGAAAGGAAAGAGAACGGCTATCACTACCAAAGCTTCCATAGGCAGCTCACACACTTTCCTAATTCAGGCAGAGGGGCTTCTGATTTTACCTGCAAATATATGTACACCAGGATCATGACTACGATGCACATCAGTCCTGCAGCGACTCCAAATGCGATTAGTAAAGGGGTGAAAAGGGTATGGGTACGGATTTGTTCTGGAAAGAAACAGAAAATTCTGCTTAAATACCGAACAAGAAAAACTATATTAAAAAGATGCAGGTGAAAACCGTTTCTTGGTTCTTCCTTGAGAAACATGGTTTGGGATTTTGACTTTCCCAGATGTGCTCCAGGTACATCAGAATGGCTTTCCTGAATGAGTTGTGGGGGACAAAGGTGGTGCAGAAACCATCTGGTTTGTTGCCTCGGGAGTCTCAGCTTCATCAATTCAGGAGGCATGACACCAAGATTAATTAACGCAAGGGGTTTGCATGAGCTCAGTCAAGTTAGGTTAAAGAAAGAAGCTATTTTCTAAAGTCCTAATTTCTCCTCTTTTTTTGTCCCCAAGTATGATCTCTTTACAAGTAGAGGTTGTGCTGAGTAGCAAAGGAATCTTTTCCAGTAAAAACCATCTGCCCCAAATCTGGCTTATTTGTTTATATGTTATATCTGGGTGCAACAGAAGAAGAGAAGCAGCAGAACATTTGATTTTGCAAAAAGCATGCATTTACAAATACATTTCAAGTCATCTATGTTCTAGTGCTTTTTTTTCCCCTACAAATCCACAAATACTGCTACAAAACTCATAAGTCCTTTTGCAGTATGTTGTTGTTATTTCTTTTACAACAGCAGGGCCCTTAGGCTCCGATCAAGTTCAGGACTGCATTTTCCTGAGACATTGGAAAAATAGTAAAAAAATGCAGTTTTTCCTTGAAAAAAAAAGATGGTCTAAATAGTCAAAACAGACAAAGACAGGAAAAGAAGAAGGGAGAAAGAGAAGGAAAGCCAGTGTAATGCTGTAGGTGGCTTGCCCCTGTGCTGCACAGACAGAAGAAAACCAGCGACCTACTGCACTGCAGATCTGGAGCTGTAAAAAGATGATACCACAATATTCATTGAAAAAGCAACGCCTTGACAGGCAGAACATGTAGTGTAATACACTATCATACGCTCAGCCACAGTACCATAAACTTTATTATGGCAAAGGTAACCCACTTAAAAGCCTCCCAGGGAAATAACTGAATGGCACCCGCGTTTTATGGTCTCATTCAATCCAGCCGTTACCTTTAATAGCGAAGTTGAAGAAAGCAGAGCTCTTGTCCCCATTGCTGGAGGCCTCACAGCACACGGTGCCAGTGCTCCTGAACATGCTGGCGTTAATGGTGCTTTCAACCAGGATTCGTTCAAATGATGGCACTGATGAATTTGTGTAACTGATTTTGACATCCATGGGGGATATTGTCGGTGAATCAAAACACCTGGGAGAAACAATACTGACAGTCATCTGCCATGGATTGCTACTTGGAATAGATGTCAGGTCCTGCTGTTGAAGCAGATAGGCACTGCCAGACCATCAGATAACCAAACAACATTGCTCTACAGAGGGGTTCAGCTGAAGATCTTATCCTCGAAACTTAGCCTACTCACAATATCTCATTCTCTTCCATGTAGTGGGTGAAATGGATACATACACCAAGCCTGACCCAGCTGAACACCATGAGGTCTTTGCATTTGCTTTTGGATAGAGATACCTACAGGTCTGTAAGTCCACTATGGGTTTTTTACTGTTCAACCTGCATCTCTAACTTCAGTTTTGAGCAGTTGTGGTCTATTGCCTACTCTTGAAAACTTTCCCCGAGCATCATTTTATTACAGCACAAAAAAAAACCCCATGATGTAGATACAACACCATCAAACATATGCAGCCAGAAAATAGCCAGTTCCGTTCTCTCAGGATGCTGCCTCTCCTTCATACGTCACATATTTACTATATGAGCACACAGTTAAGATAAAAAAAAAAAAAACTATTAAAAAAATAGGGAAATAAGAATTATTTTAGGCATAAAACAACTTACGTGGGTGAGAGACCCATGACTTGCTCGTATGAGATCTACAACCACAGTGGAAGTCAACCAAAATTTTAAAACATGCTTCACAAATGCTCATTTCACAGTGAAACTCTACAATCTTTTTAGAAATGTGCTAACTAGACATCAGGTTTTATTAATGACAACTCTGGACTTGTTTACTTGTCATATGCTTCACATTAATAGAAATCTAATTACTTTATGTCTTGAAAAATTATATCATTACACAATAAAACAAAGGATAACAGCCGTATTCACAAGTGATTGTCATTCTATGAAATTGCATACAGAACATGTGTCATTTGGGGCCAAACTGACACAAACCTTAGCTAGCTTGCAGCAGAAAGAAAGTTTGGCTTTTACTTTTCCACAGCAGAAAATGTTGGTTATTTCCTTTTCAAGGACAGAATGCAAAGGGGAATAATGAAACATGCCCCTGCCTTCCCCTCAAACCACTGCAAATAATGCAATGCCAAGAACGATGAAAACAGTGATGCAACGTTTGAACATAACTGTTACTGAGTCACTTTATGTTCTTAATTTTTAATTTTAAATTGGGTGTGTTGCATCTAGAATTACCTTTGGAGACTCTGGTTTACTTAACTCACCTCTGCTCAGTTCCTGGGCAAAAATACCAGTATATGGTAGGGGCTGGGAATCCAGCTGCTACACACTGGAGAATACCATTGCTAAGTATATCCAGAGTGAGAATTTCTGGTTTTGCTGCAATAAACAAAAATAATAGTCACACATTAGGGGAACACAGAATTTGCATTGCCACTTGCTCTTCATCTCCAGCAACCTGTGTGCATTATCGTCCATGGAATTACTCAGGTGAACAGAGCTTCACCTGTTCAAGGGTATCCTGGTCTGAATTGGTGTCCTGCAAGCACTGACCATCTGTGAAAAGATCAGTGCTTACACTGAACGTTTGGGCTGGGTTTCACAAGAATACCTTACCTCCACTGAGTATTTGGTTTGATGAAAGATCCCAAACCAGCAAAGCCCAGAGCTTAAACAACCCAAAGAAGCATGTTTGGAACAACAGTGCAGTTCCCGTTCCTGCACAGAATGACTTTACCTGCCTTTAAAAAAGGACAGTTTCTTCACAGTTATAAGTGTACTAAATCTGTCAAACCACATCTCTCTTACATCTGCCCTTTGTATTAAATATTACCACCGCAGCCAGAAAAGGAACTACAGTGCAAGGCAACCAGTGCAGACAGAGTCCCCACAAAGGACACATGGCCCTCTAAGATACCACTACCGAAATGCCCAACTGCCTGACTTGCTGAAACATTGCACGCAGAGGAAGCTAATATTTGGCTGAATATATTAGCTTTCCAAACAATAGTTCATGATTGCTTTGGTAGTTTAGAAAGCAATCTGGCCAGCCCTCCTGCCATGTCCTGCACCAGAGCTGGTCCTGCACTCAGTTCAGGAGCTGCTGCTTTGAGCATGGCAAGAAACCAGAGCGATGAGATACACTTTACAGTCATTAGTCCAATGCCATAGGCTCCAGCCAAGGGCACTGCCAACACAGCATGATATTTTTCTTGGAGAAAGCTGCATTAGAGGCCTTATTTCCCATAACTACCTTAGCTTCCTTGCAAAATCATTGAAAAAAATGTTAATGGGAAAAAACCCAGGCTATATTTCAATGATGCTGCTCACCCAACAGGTACAAATTAAGAGTACATTATCAGTTAATATCAGTGTACAGAAATGTAAGATGAACTTCTAGCATCGTAGAAAGTCATGAAGCTGTATAGACTACAGTGGGAAATGCAGATTTACTTCAGACAAAGACTGCACGGGGTTAGTTTTTAATGAATATTCTACTTTCTGATTAAATTAGAGGCAATAAAGCACATGTATATTCTCCATCACATAGCATCTCCTCATGACTCATGTTACAGGAACCAAATGTTCTTTCATTTCTAAATCTGCATGTTGTGTTTTATGCAAACACCAAGAACCAAACATTGTTGCAAAATGTTGAGATGGATTTTCAGCATTACTCATTTGGTGAGGAACTCTTTGATAGTGCACAGCATCTCACACAGCCTCAGTGCTCATGGAATATACATAGTCCACTTTTCCAAAACTCTATCAAAACGGCTGGATTGTGAAATTGTGATTAACTAATTTACTACCCATGTGCAAGCAATTTGTTTAGGTATATGCTATATGTAGGCAATGCTTCAACACAATGTAACTCAAGAAATGAGAGACAAGAAAAGTCAAGTGTAAGAGAAAAATTAACATTAAGCCCTGGAATAATATTGATTTGGGCTGCATCTAACACTTTGAGTGGGGGAAATGAAAATGCCCATGTTAGTCAGGCTTTTTCTGCTGTAAAAAAATAGTGCAATAAAAGCCTGTCTACATGGCCAGAAGTCCACGGGGACTCATCCTGCAGAAGGGGAGGGAGACGAGAGGCTGCGCAGGGTTAACGCCTCCAGCAGCCCTGTGGTGAGGGGTCCAGCCCTGGCACTGTGGGAAGCTGAGCTGCAGCAGCTTTGTGAGAAGAGCTGACCTGAGAGCAGCTCTACCCCTGAGGTCCCTGGTGAAGCGCTCGGACGTGGCGATTAGCGATTAGCGTGAGCAGCCTCCCTCCGCCAGCACAGAGCGCTCCCAAGCCTCCCTGGCTCAGAGAAATTAAGGGATGCGTTTCACTTGCGGCAGCGAAGAGCCCCCCACAGCTCCATCCTCAAGGGGTTTGAGGCGGCTGCTACAACCATCACCCCGGGCTGTGTGTCTCAGCACCTGCACCCCTTTCTGGCAGCCGGAGCTTCTTCCTCATCCACCGGCACAGGTGCTCCAGGGGATGCTGGAGCAAAGATGGGCTGGCTTCGGCAAACAGCTGCCAAGCTGCCATCAAGCATCATCTTTAACAGACGTTTTACTGTGCTAGATTTTATGACTTTCACTACCTAACTACCCCTGGTAGTACCACAGGCTCTTAATAACTAGACTTTGCTTACTGTTTTGACTTTAACCCTTTAAATATCTAACGTTTCCTTATATGGCTTGGCATATATGCATATTGCCTTCCATAATCAGTCATGAGATGTCTTAAACTTCTGATTTCACTAGATTTATTAACTGCTTTTCAGCTTTTATTAATGTTGATTTTGAATGTAGCAAAAAGGATTTATCCTATTTAGTAAGAGGCCAAGGATTTATCCTATTTAGTAAGAGGCCACTCCCATTTTATCTCAAGGCCCCGTATAATAATGTTGTGCATTTAATTGCTTTCTATTACTGATTTCCTTTTCTTCATCATTAACAAAGTATTGTCTGTCATTGCAGTCAAAGAGAGAGGGCCTTCCTCCTGGAGCCACATTTTCCGGATCAGAATGAATCTTTTTATAGTATCACGGTGACTCCTCATTTGTTCACTGCGCATTCCAATGACAGGAAAACTGCTGATCTTGAGCTATAATACCGTGACCAGTTTTCACTTTGCAGTATGAGCCCCTACTGCATAGGTAATATTTTGTTGACTGTAATTAAGCCCAGATATTATTTTGCACTAAACTCAGATACTAGTTAGAAGATTCCTCCACTAATTGCTAGATGGACTGCACCTTGCCACTCTAGAGATTTCTACAATTTCTTAATTGTAACTCAACTCAGTATGCTGCTTGTCAAGTTGTAATTTTCTTTTTGGCTCCTAATTTCAGAGCTCCTTCCTTCCTTACTTTATGTCACATTTACCATGACTGACTACATTATTTTTTTTTTAAGCAATTTAGTATTGTTTTAGATTAGCATATGCAATTACTAAACGTGTTTAAATCCAAGGCAAGTATTTCTGCACGGGGTTTGTCATGTCTTTCAGCAAATGCTTCAGCATCAATTTTTGTTTATGTGAAGACATTCTCCTGATTAAGAATCCTGTTTTACCTGTTTGATTACTTTCTGCTGATTACTTGCCCAAGCCAGATGTGTAAACATCATGAGCTACATCCCAGCAATTTATGCGAAATCCCTGCTGACAACAATGCCAGGTCAGGACACACCATTAGATCAGGATCTGACCCACCCAAACATGACTGACCTTTGGCAGTTACTCTGCTATGTCAAATAATATGGTATGTTGTCGTGCAGTCTGTGTTTCATGTGTTTCATCACCTACATGATGAGCATTTTCCAAGCCACTGAAAACAGGTTGTTTTTCTTAAAAACAAACCCCTAGAAGGATCAATCTGTTTCATCTCCTCTTTTCAAAATGAAAAAATATTTGCAGGAGTTTAGACAAAGTGCCAAAAGAAACTCTTTTTGAGTCAAGTGTGTCGAATCCTTCTGCTTCTGCAATGCCTGCAGTCCACCCAGAGCTGCTGTGCATGGTAACCCAGGCTCTACTGACACAGCTCAAATGGAAGCAAGAAGGGAGAAGACTGAATACTGGTTGCATAGTCAAGCCATTCAGAAGAACTAATCTGTCCATGCTCCCTCCTGCCTTGGCCACACTGCTTCACCATGCTATTCTTAGTCTGGTTTCCTAACCATGAGCCACAGGGGTTTTCAGCTTTTATCAAGTAACAGATTCCTCAAAAGCAGCAACACAGAGCTCTGCACCGAGAATTGACACCTGATTATGACAAAAACTGTGGGTTGTTTTGGGGTTTTTTTTTTCAGTTCTTGTGCCGAGACTGCTCCCAAGCAGCCTGCAGAACCTGGGAGAGCTGGGAGGCCCATGAACAGCCCCTTGCTCCCAGCACACATATGACACTGCAAGTCAGAATACACCTTCCAGCCTCATGTCAACTGCCACTGCCACAGGCAACCTGCAATTTCTCCCATTCCTTCCCAGAAATTAAACTCCTGGCTCAACAATTTGCTCCGCTAACCTGTAAAAAAGTAGAATTACTCATGACTGTAACCCACAGTCACAGTGGCGAAGGTCGCCAGTGTCCTCATCTCAGAAATCATCGCTAGGAAATGGAAAAGGCACAAGAATACAAATTGCAACATTCACAGATGAAGGAAGAAATGCCATGTTCTGAAAGGAACGCAAGTGACATTTCTACACCCAAACTATGGCACTGCTAATAGTGATGATACAAATGTTGACCTTCAGTGATGAATGAGAAGAATTCAGAAATTAATATCTAGGATTTTGTGCATTTGTGCAGGCCTCAACAGTCCTCTGCATAAGCCTATGCCCAGAGAAGGATGCAGTGCTGCTGAAGCACAGCAGCAACACAGACCTGTATTTGCAGGACATTCACACACTTTCTATACAGTTCCTCCTGCTGGGCCTGAAGGCATCATTCTCCACCTCACCTTAGTTTCTCTAGTTTGCCTACAGTTGCCTCTTGGTTTAATTTTCCTTAAGCTTGGCCTTTAGCAGCTGCCAATATTTGTTTGCTGAGAGCATGAAATGCTCTAACAGGAGGGCTCCTCTAAGAAGGACAGGGTTTCCTGAAGGTTTCATTGAATTAATTTTGAAATTTAGCTTTTGTCTTCAAGAACACAGTTTGGAACTGAGACTGATGCTCTTTTTTTACAAGCGTGTCCCAAAGACAACAGCACACATATTTGGAAATCTATGCAGATTTCTCTAAAACAACGGTGATCTGTATTATTATACGGAAGTATTCAGAGGCCAAAAGGCACAAGTGAATAATTCTCCTGACAAGCTTTCAAACTCTGCATTCAACTCAAGAAATTAAAGACAACTGATAGCTTAAGTTGGCTGCCAAAAATGAAAATTATAATCCCCGTATATCCTGCTCCACCTTAAATTATCAAAAGTTTATGGTACACATTTTTTAGATAGTCTTTGCAAGTGCTACAGCTTTTCTCCTGTATAAACTACGTATCTGCTCTCCGATAACCTCTGGAATACAGTCGCTAGAATGGAAGGTCATGCTGGATAGTAGGTGGATTTGTGTAAGTACTCTGCACTTCTATATCTTCACATTTAAATAGTTTTCCAGCATGTGCTTCACTTCAGAAAGCCTCTCATACGCTGAACCACACTGTGACATCTTGTGCATACATTATGTTGTACAAAATACAATGACTGTGATAACGAAATATTTCAGACTGTTCACTTTACTTACTTTTCACATAGACATTAAATGTTACAGAGGAGCTGGCATCAGAATTGGACACAAAAAATGTGTAAATGCCTCCTTCTGTTCCTTTTAATCGGGTAAGGTGAAGTTCATTTGTGTAACTGTAAAGAAAGAAATTAAGCATTACTGATGCTCACAACTTGTGGTGAACAGGCAATTGCTGCACAGAAGGTAAGGAGTGAATTATTAGCGCACCGCCTTCATCTGCGGACACTGTCCATGCCGACACTCTTATCTTGCATTATGACAGTCTTTGCACTACAGCATCCAAAAGGTTTTGCCACTTCTAATACACACATGTGTGCCCAGGTGACAGCTCAGCACCGGGCTCAGACCCTGTGCACGCACCACTGCCTGGTCCTTTTCTTGCTGAGGAAAGAACCCAATACACAACCCCAGCCACACGTGCTCGGTGCTACACTGGATTTTTGGAGGACCGGGGCTCAGGAGAGAACAGTGCACAGCAGAAATAAAAGCATAAGCTTTTGTCCAGAGCACTGGGCTCTGCTGTGATGGTGGAGGGAGTCTCTGCACACAAACAGCTTTACATTCTTATTTTTGCTTACTGGGCAGGAATGGCATCTTGTACGTGTGTTGTGAGTTTGTGGCCCACTGGTCCTCAGATGGTGTGGTTAGCTCCAGGCTGTTCTAAATCTAGGTTAGCAGACTTTGCACCATTTACTGTGGTAAGCCACATGGACTATGAGATCTTTTCTACTCACAATTTTCTCACTGTCTCCACTTTCATGTTTCCAGAGCAGACTGTAGTTTGCTGTTCCAAAGTGAAATCAATAGCACTTACAATCATTCATATTACCTGTTGTTGCCCACAGTCTTGAACTTGACATAATGGTCTGATGAATTCTGTAGTGTTTCGTTCATGTACATCCAGACTCCTTCCTTCGGTTTTGGATATGCCTCATATTCAACTGTTAAATTTCCATTTTGTCCTGCATTTATATCTATTGTGGTATTCGTTGTTGCAAACAAACGGACAAATCCTTTAGCTGACGGCCATAAGAGGAGAAGAAAAACAATTTTAGGGCCACTCAGAAGACCATCAGTACCCTAACCACACTTAGACTACTTGAAGATCTAGTGATCAAACATCCAACTGCGAAACAGGAAACCTTATCTACAATGCAGAGCTTGAACCCTCACCTGCCAAAACCAAGGCCACTAGTTATATATAGCAATGAGGCACAGGACTTTAAGCAGCCTTGAGTGCCTTAACAAAAATAATTCCATCTTCTGGTGATAAATAGCCTCTATTTGCTTTCAGGAAAATGCAAGCATGTGCTTGCTTCTACTCAAGTATTTACATTTTTTTCAAAAATCAGAGTCACTAAATGTAAGGTACAAAAGAAACATTAAGAAAAAAGCAAGATAAATGATAATTTATGACAATATACTAGAGTATTTAAGGTTTCTTTGTCAAGTGTAATTAAGAACAACATTACAAATGAAGCTATCAAAAACTGTAATTAGAGAAAAATGTGCTAAGTCCACAGGCCTGGATACCAATTGTCTTAAACTAAGGCATTTCTGTTCATCTACTGCTGGGTCTTAAGTTTTTTATTTGGCAGATAACCATTTATCACCGTGCAGTTCTGTTCCAAAACATCATGTGGAGCAGCATCCTTACTGCAGTGGTTTTAATTTCATTAATAAACTCATCAGTTTCAGGATTATTCACTTTGAAAAGACAAATTTTTCAGTCCTATTACACAAATTCGTATGGGAATTATCAGTTTGACAGACAGATCGCAATTACTGCGAAACACATTTACTGAGAGAGCTTGAATTTAGACGGAAAGTCAATCTCGGATCCCTGCTTCCTCCCACTTTCTAGTAATCAAACTGCTGTGGCCAGCTGAGCACCTGAGCTCAGGAAAACCGGAGCCAGCAGCGCTTGGTGAAAGCATATGGAGCTGCCAGACCACTTGACAGATGCTTCAGAGAAGAAAGGATGAAGTTAAACTCACAGCAGGCAGGTATGCTCTAAAATGTTCTCCATCATTAGAAAAGAGAAAAACGTTTTAAAACCAAAAACTGAAGATTTTTAGTTCCTTTGCAGAGCTTTTTTCTATTTTCTGTATAAACACAGGATCCCCTTATGCAACCTAGATTCAAAATCGGACCCAAGAGCCTGCAAATAAAATTTTATGATTGTGCTATCAGTTCCTGAAACGGTTCTAGAAACCATTTATGATTAGGTAAATCAACTGCTAAAAAAAGTAATTAGGAAATTTACCAAAAATACCCATTATTTCTTGTAACACGTTTGGCTCATGTTAAACCCACAGCAATTTAGAAACTGATACAATCCCAGGATCTCTCCAGTACATGCCATACATCGTTTCCCAGGACCCTGGGAGCTGGCACAGTTCAGATAAATATAGTCAGTTTGACAATGAATGGCAAAAGACAACCAGGAGACAGTTTATTTTAAGTCAAATTGGAGAGGGTGGGGAGAGAAATGTATCTTGAAAAGGAAAGATTCCGCTTTTCTCTGGTATTTTTTCTTAAATCAAACTTTGCATTTTACTAAATACAAACTTTTTACTTTATTTGCTACTTTTTATAATGCTGTGCTTTATTTTAGTCCCCAGGCCTTCCAAAGTCAATCCTTTTTAAAGCCACATTTGCATATGTAGCAGTCCTAAGAATCTCTGTAGTTAAGAACTTCCCTCTTCTTATAATAAAAGCTTTCATATTGTTCCCCGTGGGTAAAAGATTTTCTTTCATACTTCATCCTGTTTCATCTGTTACATATTAATTTAGTCTCTCCTGTAAAAAAATGAGGAAAACATCACCACCATTATGAGCCCTACCCCCTCAAATGGCAGAGCGAGGTTAAGGGCACTCAAACCTGTGCCACTCTGCTGAAGATCTTATCCACACAGCTCAAATACTTCTGTTTTCTTTAAGTTACTGGGAAAAGCAAAAATAGAAATGTTGCAGGAGTATCTGTGCAACAGAAAAACAAATTTGAAAAGGAAAAAGGATAAGGCTACACTTTCCTCAATTACTACACCCTTGAATGGTGAGGAACTGAAACAATTTCAGCCAACTACACAGGCTTCTTCAGAATGATCTTATTAAGTATACCAACATGTCCTTAATTGGTTTATCAAATTAGCAGGTTTCGGCAGCTTTAAAATTCAAATGGCACTGCGTGTTACCCAAGTTAATATACAGCAGACTCTAAACAAGTCTGTTATTAAACAAGGGGAGGGAGGGAGTTTGCTCACTGTTAAGAGACACAATCCAAAACCTGTGGAAGTGAGGGATAGTGGGTTTACCATGGGGGTGAACTCTGGAACAATTTCATGCTGTCTATGCACACTGCAGTGTCCCTCACGGCATTATTTTAAATAGAGGTATGTATACAGCTTCTATGTAAAAAGACTGACACGCAGATGTCAGCAAAATTTTCTGTGCTTGGAAGGCAAGTATTAAAGATACGCTTTGTGCTTTTGCTGCCAAATTACTTAAGTGTAGGGATAGTACCAGGCAAAGGTAAATTACTTGCTTCATTAAGACTGGATTAAATTTAAAATTAAACCAGAAAGGATGAGACAAACCAGAGAGATGGAAACACTATTGGATGGTTGTTCTAAGATCACATTCCAATAACATGCAAAGGGTTATAGAAATTAAAGCAGGCATACACACCAGAACACTGCCTCAGCCATTCCATATGATACCAGTCAGCAATAACCTTTTAATAAAGCAACTTTACTCACTGAGGTCTGGGAGAAAGGCGTGAGATGGAAGGGAAGGCTCCCCAGTGTTCTCACTTTCCACCTCCTGCTCTTAGAAATGTTAAGATTTCTACAAGAACTATTTACCTAGTGCTTTCAAGGTTACTGTGGCATTGGTTTTTCCAAAAGGGTTTTCTGCTTGGCATGTGAATTCTCCAGAATCATTAACTCCCACTGAACGGATGTTCAATGTTAATTTCCTTTCGTATCCATAATCACCCAAATTTCTGCTTTTGCTTGTAACAATCTGTCGGTAAAAAACAATTAACATCTAAAACACTGTGTATGCAGCATCTTTCCTAGATAAATTAAAAATAGAAGTAATTATAACTTTGCTATATTAATATTCATAACTTTAAACCGGAATAATAAGCCAGCATGACAAACCTGTCACTAGAATCTCTCCATGCAAAACAAATGTGTGATCAGCTGTCTTTGGGAGATAATGTCCTCTCCTAAGTCCTATCCCCTCCCCTTATTCTTTATTTTTTTACTCCTCAAGCTCCACTGAAAGGCAAGAACACGTGTGCGCACGCGTGTGTGTTCACCTGTCCCAAGAGAGCCCGATGGGAGAGATCAGCCCTAGCCACAAAGCTGAAAAATCTCAATTTCTTCAAATATTTCAATCATATGGAGAAAAGAGTGTTGAGCCCAAGGTCAGAGCCACCTCACTCTGGCTAAATTTCTAATGCTGATGAAGGTAAGGAACAGACAGAAGGTTCTATTTGTACTAACAACGCTTCTAGCTGTAGGGCTTGATGCAAAATGAACACTGGGTCTTGACTTTCCTAATGTTCAGTAGCTGCAGTTGTTGTAAAAAGTCATTGCAACACTGAAGTTGCAACTCAAGTGGTGCCTAAAAATCACTGAACACTCAAGCTGTTGCAATGCTTCCCGGTGAATGACAAGAGAGAATTTAAGGCGCTGGAGCTTCATTTTAAACTGGGTTGCTCTATGCCCCAAGTCCATGGCACCTCCTCATTGCAGACATACTGCAGAGACCTGCTCATGGCACACTTTGCTTGTCATCCTTGCTCCAGAACCCATTCTGCTTCTCAGTCCATAGCAATCCACATTTATTAATCTTACAGGCAATTGGAAACTCCATTTTCTTTCCAAAGTAGTGAGTACATCATGACTCTACGCCTATGTATGCATGCTGGAAATAAAGAAAAAATGCTTTGAGGTGTTGACTTTAGCGTCTGTGAGAATGCTTGGTGTGGTTGGAAAGACCGATATATTTACATTGATTGATCCAAAAGCAGACCTGGACTTGCTGTGATTTTCTAGTAGAATGATTTCAATCCTTGGAGGTGCCAAGAGGTTCTAGATAAATTTAATCTTCCCAACACATTTGTGGTTCCTCCTGAACTATAACAATCTCAAATAGCAGCTTGGTTTGTATGGGAGTGCTTGCTTATAACAAGTCTCCTAATTTTCAAAAGTGATGATAAATACAGTCATACAAGGGAAGTGTTTTGTTTTATTTTTTCTTCGACCTGATCAGGACAAACTGTAACTCTGTACCTATCTAAACATGAATTTTATTTTATTCTGTTTCAGTGCCAAATTTAATTTGACAGGCAATGTTTAAAAGATAGCATCCCATGCTATTTACCAGAAAGGACAGAAAGGTCAAACTTATTTGGTCAAAAATATTTTCCTCATGGCTTTTAGTCATAAAATGAAAAGTGATAAAGCACAAAAATTCAAGGGAAGACCTTGATTTCATCACACTGTAACAAACAAAAGGGGGGAACAATAGAAGAAATGAAGTTCTTAAATGAAGGACTTGTAGTTGACCTTGGCACAGGACCAAAAGCCTCATCTGCATGTCCCATGCCGCATTCATGTCATTTAGACGGCCTCAACCCTTGGAGCTGCGAGGTGGGATTTCTGAAGCAACGAGCACTTAGTGGGAGCAGCTCTGCCAGAGCCAGCAGATTACCTAAGCATGGCATGCCCAGCCCCAGGGAATGGGCCTCCCGTTTGCTATCTGCCTGAGATGTGATTTGTCCAAACATCACAGCATCACAGAAGCCTTTCTTTCCATACACACGTGGATGGCAAATTACGTATTCTGGTCACTACCATTAGCAGTAAAAGACCAGCCAATTAGCACGGGAACGTATAAGGCAGGAGTTACTAACAGGTCTTCACAAGGGCTTTTAATTCATTTAAATTACAGGGTATACCCAGAAGACCAAGAAGAGTTCTTAAAAACAAGCCAGTGCCTGCTGCACATTTCAAAGGCAGAGCTGGCTGCACGCTGGCTGACCAGGGGAGGGAATCTCTCTGCCCCTCATCTGCAGAATAGCTGCACTGCCAGTAACAAACTCTCCTGGAGCACTTAGCCTGCCAATAATTTAATTTGGTGATGCCAGGCAGTAACTTCATCTATCACTACAGACAGAAGCCAGTTCACTGGTTCATTTTTCAGAAGTTTCCCAGTTAGTGAGGCACACCATGTAATTTAAATGAATTAATCATTCCTGCGAATGCCTACTACTATTCCTGTCACATACAATCCCATGCTAATTAGCAGGTATTTTACTGTTAATGATAACGACTAGAATATGTAATTTGCAGTCCATGTGTTGATATTTGCAGCTCCCATTGATTGCAATGTGATGTGTAGGCACTCCGTGCTTCCGTATTTAGGCAGCCCAACAGAGGTCACCTAAACTTCACATTGAAGAGCCTAATTTTAATTTTTGTTTGAGAAGAGAAGCCTGTGCAGATGCTTTTCCTCCCAGCTGTCCACATGGTCATGGGACAGTTGTTGCTGACCCCTCACCCGTCTGTGGGATGTGGGACCTCTGGAGATGCAACAAAACCAAACCAATATAGCATCAGGTATCCAAGACAAGCATGTGAATGTCTACAGACAGTTTGTGTACTGTGCTGAGGCATATGTGATACAATTAAAGGAACTCACCCCACTTTTGCGAGAAATCCAACTAGCTTGTACACTGCTATCAACATCCGTGATTATGCATGTAACTTCAAATTCTTCCCCTTCTTTGAGAAGCTCGTAGCTTTTGGATAAGGTGATGACTGGAAGAGTTTTGTGAACTGGAAAACAATTTAGAAGTGTGTTACTTTTCATTAGCTTCAGAGCTTCCAAGGGGGGATAAAAATCAACAGTCATTAACTTTCCAATAAAATTTCAGGCCTCCGAGAGGTATTTAAATTTCTTTACCATATTACACAGTTCTTCCTTTACAACAAGCACATTTCTGCTTCGATCGCCCTTCAAATTACACTTAAAGTTAGATGATACTTGTTAGAACTTAGTAACTTGCATGAAGAAACTTGAACAATGTTGAACTGTCAATGAGACAATTCATTCTATGACTGTGATTAAAAAGTTGCACTCTGTAACTGGAAACACGGTGACAATCAGCCACTGAAGAACTACTGCCTAGCATTAACTGCAACTTTTAATTACAAATGACTACAACTGACACGAAGTACTGTCTGACAGATCCCTGAAAAGCCCCGGATGGACAGCCTAGGAAGGACAGGTACAGCTCAAGGACTTCAGCACACTCACTTCTGAAAACACCACAACCTCTGTTCACGGTGAGGGTTCACAGAGGTGGCTGGAGCCAAGACTGTGGACAAGTTTGTCACCCAAGAAGTAGGTGGTTAGAAGCAGCCATGGGTTAGCTGTACCCCTGTTCTGCTTCAGGGTGTCTTTTGTCAACAGTCAAGTATATTTGAGGACCATGTGACTTATCTCTGCAAAGCTCCTCAGCTCTTCCTCTATTCCCTCCACAGCTTGCTTTTCCGTTTTCATCTTTTCTTCAAATTTTCCCCATTTATGAGATTCCAGTGAACTTCCCACTAGGGTTTTTATGCAGGAAGACTCATTTTCAAACCATGAATGCAACATATATCAGATAAGGCCTTCCAGACTCTCTTCCTGCCTCTGACACAGGCTTTGTAGTTGTCTTACGTAAATTATAAGAAACTTAGAAAAATATCATGCTTTTCAGCCATTGATACTTTAACAATAATGTTTTCCTCATGTTCTACAGAAGGGAACAAAGAAACATGTTTGCTCTTTTCAGATATAAAAGCTCTCATAAAAATCCCCTCCTGGCATTCAGCAGTACCCAAGAGACAGGGAGAAGCCAGTGCAAAAGGCGTGCTGTGTTCTCACCCACCAGCAACATCTATGGACAACCAAAAAAAGCCATAAGGCCATAAAGCCCCTCATTGTTTTGAGAAGGGCTGGACATAAACACTCCCTGCACTATCATAGCAGGGCTGGTGTATGTCTTACTACGCCTGTACAGCTCACTGTTTTATGGATGCCTCTTCTGTCTTTCTGCAACAGAAACTCATGCCTGGGGGTCTAAGTGCCATAGTTACGATTACAAAAACAATGCCCACCACAGGGTCTCCAACACACTTAAGTCTTCAGCCAAGGAGAAGGTAGGAGTTTTACCTGATGAACTCAACAAGGACTGAACACTACAGCACAGTAATTACAACACTGAGGATGACAAAGCTGCTTTACTGCTGATGGCCTTCAGCAGATACTTCCCCTTACTGCACACTTTCTGGAGAATGTGGGCAGAGTGCCCAGGTCCTGCAGGCCACCTACGGCTGCCCACCATCAGTGGGACGCTGGTGACGGATGCCAAGTCAGCACCCTCCCATCTGAAGTCACTGCTTTATCACGCAAGTACAGACTTTTATCCTATAAAAAACATGAAACAATCCAATACTACAACTTGCATTCTCCTATGCCAGAGAAATGTCAGTTATGTCAATCCACTGCTTGCTTTCTTTGGCCATCACTGAAGAAACAGTTGAAAAAAAAAAAACCCTGTTACAGAACAAACAACAGAGACAGCAAGAATGGACTTGATTTTTGTCATCAAAGGAGAATGCCAGAGATGCCTGTACTGATTAAACTTTTGTTCCCTTAATTGAAATTTAGTATTCATTAAAATTCACTATATCAGAGGTTGCAAAACACCAGCAAAAAGACTTTTTCAATTTTCCACAGCAAACTGCACACTTGAGGTGGCCTTCACTGCCCTGTCCCCACCACCAAGGAACATGGCACCGGGCAGGTCACACAGCCCTGGGCAGGTCACACAGCCCCAGCCGTGGAGCAAACACCAATGTGTCCCCTCACCACACCGCAGGGCAACCCTCCTTCACCAGCACAAGGCGCAGTGCTGATGGTGGCCTGGCCTCAGCTCCTAATGCCTGGCATGAAACAGGCCGCCGGGGGAAGCACACCAGCCTGCTGGTCCGAGCTCTGCACCCCCTCCTCCGGCAGCAGCCTCGGCAGCACCGCCGCCACGGCATCACTGATGGCTGGATGCCTCTGAAAGCACAAAGCCAACATAGCCCCTACCCGCAGCTCTCCTTTCAACAACAAAAACCCAGTGGGACACCTTGGCCACGTGAACAGAAACGCACTTGCAGCCAACAGAAACTCCTGGTGCACAACCTACGCGTGTGCACGACCCGGGATGCTCCCTCCCCAGACCTTACTGCAGCCTTTGCACTGCACACGTGCCTTAGCAGAGACGCGCTCTCAGCCGCAGCGAGGGGTTACTTCGTTCAAAGAGCTCCAGAGATACGTGGAGAACAAACTAATTTACTTGCCCCTGAGGAAATGCCAAGCCAGCCTGGCTTGCCGAACTGCTCCCTGGGTATGTATACAGCGGATTAACAACACACCGGGTGACTGTAGGCTCCAAAATGCCCAGACAAAATCAGTCTGTAATGTACTGCACAGCCAGACATCAGGCTTCTCCTCCTTTCCAAACCCACTTAACCACCCAACCCTAGGGCACAAGGGTGCATGAAGGTCAAAGGTAGGGCGTTATCAGCAGGTTTGCAGAGCTAAGTGGTGCATCTGGCAGCTCAGCCACAATGCACTCATCATGATCTGGACACATGGTTGCTATTGCGACCACCCTCACTCATGAAGATGGAGACCAACAAGGGCCTTCTGCTTCCCCAAGCTCCACTTCTCCACTGAATCCCTTTTCTTCAATGCCATCAATCGGTTCCTCCTCCTGTCACTTGTGGGTATCAGACTTGTGTTGTGAGTCAGGCACTCAAATCTCCACCTTGCCTGCACAAACCTGTCCAAACCTCAGGGCACTGTTTTGTCCTCAAAGTTTAACAGCACAACCCACATTTATTAGAATGGTGAAAAATAACACCTAGAAATCACCAGGAACAGAAAATAAAAGTGATCATGGCCAAACCTGCTCAGCAGAGCCACAAGCCAAATGTCACAAGATCAACTTGTGCCCCCACACAATTCACCCAGAACAAGCCCACCACCTTCCTTTGGACTGCCTACAGCAGTCACAAGCACCACAGAGCAATATCCTGGTGCTCAAGCACATCCAGCTTTGAGGAGAAGATTCCAAAAGCCTCCAGAAGAGACCATCACCTCCAGCCTCTTCATGACAAGGTCAGGACACAAGGTGAGGTTTCACAGCACTTCCCATCAGCTCCTGGGAGATAAAGGGGAAAATGAAGTGATCTACAAGAAGGTGAAAATCCTGTGTTACCTGGCCTCACATTCAGGAAAATGTGCTCTGATTTTTTCTCAACTCCATTGTGCTTGGCCAAGCACTGGTAGCAGCCCTTAAATGACCTCTGTACGTTCTTTATAATGATGCCTTTCTGGGGATTGGGAATGAACGTCATATTTTTGGGGAGAGGTTTGCCATCACATTTTCTCAGCGTGAAATTTGAAACATCTGGATCTGTTAGCGGGCACACTAGCAGGATGTCACTGTCTTCTTTTCCATAGATCAGAGAATCAACAAGGAAGAGCACGTTTGGATCTGTGAAGAAACGCAAAGACCTGTCAGAGAAGCTGACATTGCACAGGGAACTTCTGATGACACTAACCCAGAACTGGGCACTTATATCAAAGAATGTTTTACTTTCAGCCAGTAAAATCGAGTATTACCCAATTCATGTTTACCAAGAGACATTAAATTTTGTTTTAAAAGAGTAGCACAACAGGAGATGTGCAGTAGCATTCAATACCAGACACACTAAAGAATCATGTGCACTAAAAATAATCTTACTGCTTTTTTATTTGGAGATGGATATATTTTTGCCTTGTTTAGCTCCAAAACCTCCATCCTCCGCCCCCAACAATAGTAAACAGATTTTCACAGACCATTAAAAGTGATTTGCTTTTAGCTAGTGGCAGGGCTGTAAGGTTTCATGCCCACAGGAGGATTTTGAAGAAATTTATGAGCAAATGGAAGTTGAAAAGAACCTAAATTATGGTTTTCACTTCTGTAAAATACGTAATCTAAATGAACACACATTGCCGCCAGAGGAAGCACCAAACAACTTCTCTCTCTTCCCCCTCCCTGAAAGCAGGGTTATTTTTAGCCTCCTTAGAAAAAACTGGGCATGCAAACAGTGTATCTGATTGAAACATCATCATGTAATCTTTCACAAGGTAACTTTTCTAAAGCATTTCATCTTAGCCAACCACAGCACACAAACATACAGTACTTTAAACTTTTACAACCAAAGTTGAAGCCCATGATAGCTGATGACCTTGAAATGCTAAGAACCTCACCATTAATAGCAAACACAAAAATAAAGGATGGTATGGTGACAAACACTCTGTAAAAGCTTATTTCAGCTCCCATCTGCCCTCCCTACAGAGTAGCATGAATTAGAAATGTGGAAACAGAGGAAAAAGTTTTCTTTGTTTTTCAAACTGGCCTTATACAACTTGAATGATTAGAGATCAACAATCCATGACTTAACAAGGAAGACTGAGAGAATTTGGTTAAGAAGATGGACAATGCACAGTTGGTTTAAGACAAGAAGTACCAGGCTGAAAATGAAGCATGGGACATTTACGTAAGCAATTAGGAAATGCTAAATTGAAGGTTGCTCATCACTGAACAGAGAAGTTACTGGCTGGTTTCTAGCTTAGAGTGAGGGTGTAGTTTCAACCTCATTTGATACTGCCATCCAAGAAGCCCCTCAAAACTAAAAGCTTTGAAGCATCAGTCCAGAACTACAGGATGGAGACTACTAACAAATGCAAAAGTAAAGGATGTCTGAACAGAACCAAAGTGTGATGTTTTGCACACGGAGATACTTAGAGAAATGCTATGAATAGCTGTCACTCCTAGGCTGGAAAAGCATGGACTAGAAGAGCTCATCTAAATGTCCCTGCTGACAGAGACTTAACTGATCGGTTTCCTCTCAGTCCACTTTTTCTCCAATATGGACAGAGGCAAGATACCTTCACTATACAGAAAGTATGGCTCCCTAGGAAAAAAAAAAAAAAAGACATTTTTGAAAATAGAAGAAAGGAACAAAGACCTGTTTCACTAACAGCTGGAATTGCAGGGAAGGCCTTGGCTGTGGTAAGCAGAATTGCTGAGGTACTCCCCTCCCATCTTCCATCCTCCTCTGGAAGGGAGACATCATGGTAAAAAGACATGAAAGGATTTGCTGTAGGGAATCCAGGCACAAACAAGGCTGCTCATGGTCATGTTCTTCCCTTCATGCCTTTCCACCCCAGGTACATCTTGGGTAGCACTTGCTTTCAGGGCATACCTCAGGTTTCCAATGCAAGATGTGGTCGTGCTTATCATTGCTTGTGTCTGAAAAGACTTGAGATCAAAATCAAGATATTTTTCTCTCTTATGTAGGTGTCTGAACTAGCTTGATCTTCACTAAACTTGCTTGGATAGGGACACAAACTGCTTCTATAGACACAACACAGGCACTTTCTGCCAAAGCAGAAAGGTGAAAGAGGTAAGCGCCTACAGTCTGTCAACAGTGTGTCATTCTTAGTCACGGAAGCATAGAAAATTTGTTTTTAGTAGATCCAGATGGACGTAAGAGATAAACAGCTGCCGCCATTTTATGTGCCACTGGGGACTGTGCAGCATTGAGGTTCTTGGTCCTGTTCTCTCTTCATTCCCAGCTTTACAAGCAGAAAGTGCATGGGGTGCTTGTGGCAACCCCACAAGCAGCTGAGCTCATGGTAGCATCTTCAAAGTGATGTAAGACGTCATTAAGCCACAGCCTATTGCAAAATGATGGCCAACCTCACAAACATACTTATTTTACTGCCAGAAACTTGTCAAAGTGAAGCTTGCACTGTTTTTCACACAATTAAGACAAAGAAATTAACAAGATGTTGCATGAGGGCCACACAACTTCTCTGATGCTTTGGTAATCATGCTCAGTGGAAAGGGGGGTTGCCTGCTGTCCTGAGGTGAAGGTGTCACTGGCGTAATGGAAGGCACAAACATCTCTATGTTCACAGCCATCTGGGATAATTACCATGACCTTCAGGAAAACAGTCATGGTAGATGAAGTCAACAATGTTTGTCACATGTTGGTAAAATACATACCAGATTTCCTTTAGTTGTAGTCTCAGAGAAACACAGAAGGTCAAGAAAACTCACCCATGGTAGCTACATGGCTATTTGGACAACTCAGGAGTGGTTAAATGAGCACTCTTTAAATTGTGTGGTCACGATGTCAGAAATCTTCCCTTGGGAAAATACTCTTCGCTGTGCTGTACTGGTATCTCCTTGTCTTGGAGAACAACCCTGCAGTAATTCTCAAAGGATTGGCAGGGTTCAGAGGAGGCTCTGTGAAGCAATCCCTGTTGGACAAGGAACACTGTCTCCAGAAAAGTGGATGCTGTAGGATTTTTTTCATCAACAGAGAAGACACACCACCAGAGGTATGTGAAGGAGAAGCAAAATAATCACTTTCTTGGAAAGGAAAAGTGAACACCAGGCATGGTAAATTGTCAGCTTGAGGGCAGCTGATGAAGCCACAGATCAGGAGCCAACAAAAGAAGAGAAGAAATCTGAAGAAAACACTGGACAAAAAAGAAGGGTAATAAAGGATTGGGAAAATGTGTGAGAACAGAGGGACTTTTTTCCCACCTCATCTGAGACACTTCTGATCAGTCACAAGGTAGATCAGAAGCTGGAGGCAGAGGAATCATTGCTGCCTGCTAGCTTAAGCCTGAAAGCACAGCCTTGAAAGGCCAAATCCTTTAGCTAACTGCCTTGATAAATCAAGAGCTTTGGGCCAAACCTTACATGACTCCTCACTGCTGGATGGCATGGAATTAAAAAGACATTTCTACATACTGCTTGCTTCCTCACAGTACAACTGACTTGTACAACTGATTCAGGTCACTTGACTAGCTTCTGGAAAGAGCACTCAGGTATATTTCACCACGTCACAACAGGGCTGTTAAGAGAAACCCATCCAGAACTTTGCTCTGGTGACAAAGGCCATTGCAAGCAAAGCTGGGAGTGAGTTTTCTTTCTATTGGGCAGGGAAGAAGATTCTTCTATCAGATTGTGTTCTCCCTCTGTACCTGAAATTCATACCCTCCTCCAGCATTTACTGTCCTATTATTTTGGGAGTGGGAAGTGGGGAGGTGGGGGAAAGCAAAAATAATGCCTTCATTGATATTTACCTTTAACAAAAACATAAAAAGAGGTGACAATACTCCCTTTGCTTTTGCATATGTATCTGCCTATGTCTCTGACTGTTGCATTTTTGGTGTACCACTCTTTCTCATTGGAACTCCATGCTTTTGCCGATGGGTCTGAGTTCTGGAAATTCCAAGTCACGGGTCCATCCTCGTTGCACTTCAGCCTTAATTCCTCCCCTTTATTCACAACCAGTGAAGATTCCTCATGGGGCAGTGAACCACCTGGAAAAAAAAGGCACAAAATACAATGCCTGTCAATACAACACTTTTTTTTTCTGCAGCAAAGTTGTTATTTATAGTTGTATACATGCAGTTAATTTTTTAGGAATTATTTCTTTAAAATGCTAAGCTGTAATGGCACTGTGCAATTCTACAGACACCTTTTTGGCTTGTAAGACCTTTGGCACAGAGCAAATAACCACTGCAGATGGAAACTGGCCTTTAAAAACACATCTGAAACTAGTTTCAGATGCACCAGGTTCTGCAATGGTTTGGCTTTTGAATGGGAACAGACCCAAGCTATTTAAAAATTAAATTGAAGAACATATGAGCCTGATTCTACATGGCAGCACTTTTAATCGTTCTTTGTCATTTACTCAGTATGTTGCCAAGAACTAAAGTTTCCTTGCTCAACATTTATCTTTTTTTAACTGCTCTCTGATGTATTCAGAAGCTCCACTCACTCTTAGATTAGAAGTGTCCGGTTTAATGAAGGCATTAGTATATGTTTTCCATACTTATTTCTTTAGTTGAAGTGCTAACTCATCATCTTTTACCTCCAAAAAAAATTTATACAAAATATTCTTCAAGCTTCCATCCCAACACTACCAAATTATTTTACTGAGGTACCAATCCCCTCGTCACCAAAGCTGCTCTAATGACCTCTTAGCTTCCCTTTCACTAAACATGCTATAACACAACTTTTTAAAAGTTCTCAGCAAACAAAGCTGTGTAAAATTAGCAGCCTCAATTCACAATTCCCAACTACCTTCCACCTTACAGTGCATACTTGGAGAAAGAAGCACATTCAGGCTTCTCTGGCTCCACTGTTAATATAAGTCAAAGCAGGGGGTTGCTAAGTTAGCACTCCTCTGATATGAAAGTCTTTGTGAACCTACAAAATGGAGTTCATAAATGAAAACACATATAAATTCTCACTACTATGGACCTACTTGAACATCAGTAGAACATACACAAATATTGAGGTGGTCTTGCAGGAACAACCCTCCCCTTTCAGAGTAGCTCTAAGTAATCCTTAGCTTACAATAACTGTGTTGCTAGTTAATGTCCCTCTCATATGGATTGTAAAACATCCATATGTAGTCGCAGAGTCATGCCACTGAAAATACTACTTGCATGCAAAAACATACTCTGTGTCTGCTGTCAGAGGCTGAATTTCCCTGCCCACACAGATAACAACAGACGTTCAAGCAAAACAATCGGATAATCATTTGGGATGAGATTATATACTCCAGACTTAATTCACTCATCTCACAGCTTTAGTTGTTCTTAAAGTATATACTGGATTAAGACCAGGTCAGGTAACTGCTCCTCTTCCTGACAAATCCACCACAGAGTAGGAAGCAAAGGATGGTCAGACCACCTGCAGAATCCAATTACTTTGTTTGTGGCCTGGGTTTTGGAGGGAGCCCTTGTTCTCTCCCCATCTCCCTCAGGTGAAGCTTTAATTATCAGTGCTAAACCCAACAGACAGTCATTTTTTGAGCACTACCAGAAATTTTCAATGAGGTCCACTAACCCTGCATATATGCTTCCATGACTGAGCACATACACAAGCATCCTAGAAATAGTAATTGCCAGGAAAAGGCAGAAAAAAACCACTTTTAATTTCAAATCTGCTAACTCAAAGTGCAGGTGTGGGCAGCTTGAGCAAGGAGAGTGAAAGTCCAAGGTCTCATGAACACATGTCCTAGCCAGCACTGGCTCTGCAGACAGGAGAGCTGGAAAAACCCTTTTCCCAGGACAGAGGGGGGCCTGGCAGCAGGGTAAGAAGAGGCAAGGAGACCTCTGGTTTGCAAACTCCTCAGATCAGAGAAAGCAACTTTCATCACCTAAGAAGGCAGAAGGCAAAGACCTCTGACAAGGTCTCATGAAAGACCGTGCAAGTCCTTCATGGGGATGTCTTCAGAAGACTTCTCTGCTGCTTCCCACAGGTCATGCAGTGCTTCAAGTGAGAAATTACATAAGCTGCACAAAATAGCAAACTTACAATACTGTGTTCCCACTCTGGTGCTGGGTCCTCAGACAAGATACAGAAGGCCGGGAAAGGAGAAGATCGGGACACTCTTCACGGGTACCACTCCCTGCATGCAGCGAGCAAGGTCTTAGCCTAAGCCCTGTTACGGGAGGTGCGTGTGTGGCCGGGCTGAAATGGCATCCATTGCCCTGTTCCACCACCAAGGAACATGGCACCGGGCAGGTCACACAGCCCCGGGCAGGTCACACAGCCCCAGCCGTGGAGCAAACACCAATGTGTCCCCTCACCACACCGCAGGGCAACCCTTCTTCACCAGCACAAGGGGCGGTGCTGATGGTGGCCTGGCCTCAGCTCCTAATGCCTGGCATGAAACAGGCCGCCGGGGGAAGCACACCAGCCTGCTGGTCCGAGCTCTGCACCCCCTCCTCCGGCAGCAGCCTCGGCAGCACTGCCGCCACGGCATCACTGATGGCTGGATGCCTCTGAAAGCACAAAGCCAACATAGCCCCTACCCGCAGCTCTCCTTTCAACAACAAAAACCCAGTGGGACACCTTGGCCACGTGAACAGAAACGCACTTGCAGCCAACAGAAACTCCTGGTGCACAACCTACACGTGTGCACGACCCGGGATGCTGCCTCCCCAGACCTTACTGCAGCCTTTGCACTGCACACGTGCCTTAGCAGAGACGCGCTCTCAGCCGCAGCGAGGGGTTACTTCGTTCAAAGAGCTCCAGAGTTACATGAAGAACAGACTAATTTACTTGCCCCTGAGGAAATGCCAAGCCAGCCTGGCTTGCCGAACTGCTCCCTGGGTATGTATACAGCGGATTAACAACACACCGGGTGACTGTAGGCTCCAAAATGCCCAGACAAAATCAGTCTGTAATGTACTGCACAGCCAGACATCAGGCTTCTCCTCCTTTCCAAACCCACTTAACCACCCAACCCTAGGGCACAAGGGTGCATGAAGGTCAAAGGTAGGGTGTTATCAGCAGGTTTGCAGAGGAAAGGAACAGATCAGAGGTAGCATTGCATAGATTAATGTCACAAGTGACCTACTAAACGAGTGCGGATCTGTCAAACCATACACATCGCTGTGATGTGTGCAAATGCTGATGGGTGCTGCAGCAATAAACCCTGCCTCTTCTGAAGGCTGGCTCCTCAGTCCTACAAATAACCATCGCCTCATGGCCCTCTAATGCATAGCACAGTACTGCACAGTTGGACTGGATGTATAATAGCCATGCCTGAGCCAAGGGGGAACATTTCTCAAAAACCAACATCACTTGCATGCAAAAACACACTCTGCGTCTGCTGTCAGAGGCTGAATTTCCCTGCCCACACAGATAACAGCAGACGTTCAAGCAAAACAATCGGATAATTAGTTGGGAGGAGGTTATATACACTCATCTCACAGCTTTAGTTGTTCTTAAGGTATATACTGGATTAAGACCAAGTCAGGTAACTGCTCCTCTTCCTGACAAATCCACCACAGAGTAGGAAGCAAAGGACAGTCAGACCACCTGCAGAGTCTAATTACTTTGTCTGTGGCCTGGGTTTTGGAGGGAGCCCTTGTTCTCTCCCCATCTCCCTCAGATGAAGCTTTACTTACCAGTGCTAAACCCAACAAGCAGTCCACCAGCACCTGTTTTTCCAGCACCACCGGAAATTTTCCACATGACGTCCACTAATCCTCTACACAAACTCACATGACTGAGCATATAAACAAGCATCCTAGAAATAATAATTGCCAGAAAGATTAAGAAAAACATAATTTAATATTTTTATGCAATGTTTGTGACTTTTACCTACACTTTCCCCTAGCACTCATCATACCCATTCTGATTAGGAGTTCAACATTTTGTAACTCTTATTACGAGGACTATCTAGCAAGTTGGTGGAAATTTTTTAAAGGTGATAAACAACACAGCAGAGCATGACTCCATCCAGAGGCACAAGATATACATTACGTACTGGAGCTGGGGAAAAAAAGGCAAAGAGGGAACAAGCACACTGTGGCAATCCACAACAAAAGCCACAATATTCCAGTTGAAACCATCACTCATATTTCGAGACAATCTTGTAATGGTTCCTTTATGCAGCCTACAAATTCTTAGCAAAACAGTTTATAATTGAGTTAATGTCATGGGCAAAGGATTCCCACAATCTAAAGTTTTTTGTTCTGTTGCCTTCTAAAAACAATGTGTCTTCCAAGAAAAGTATGGGAGTATAAGAACACATCATAAATGCAGGAACTATCAGATGTGCTTAGTATTAAGCAGCTAAATATTGCCTGTCTTTAAAAGATAAGAATTAAAACGGTGCTTAGAAAGATAGGAATTACTTTGTTATCTCCTTTTTGGAGGAATAGTTAAGTAACAGAAATCTGAGAGTTTAACCAACAACTTGTAATCCAGTGCACTAATCCCCACAGCATGTGTCCATCTGCTATCTCTTGATCTTTTCTCAGACTGCTAACTCCTCACATGCAAGACTGCTCCATTTGTACCACACCTGAGGCGGGACAGGGCTCCTCCTGGCCCACTGTTACTTTTGTGTGCTCCAGTAACACAAATCATGAGCATAACCATGACAGTAACACTAATAATTTGGGAATCAGTTGTATTAGCAGGATATATGCCAAGGGTGGTAAGAGATCTTCAAGTGCCAAACCCCAAGGGATATGGAGTCTGCTGTCTCCTCCCAGGGCTCCATGTCCACTCCAGTCAGGACAATGACTTTACCAGTTACCAGTGGGGTTGTAAACTCTCTCAGCAACACTATAGAGGAACCCATGGCTATGTCTCCACTGAAGATTTCCAGGTGTAGGTGTGCATCCTTACGCTGTTATCTGATCCACACCTGGGCATGCCTCCAGACTCTCTCTACCTCCTTACACCTTAGAAAAGGAGGTGGACCACTACCTCATTATTCAGCTGAGTATTCACCTCTGTGAAACACACCTGACCACAGGGACCCCACAGGACAAGGGGAAGAGAGGAAACCCATCCTCTGCCCCCATGGCTCCTGTGGGCTAGTGGGGACAGGTGATCCCACTGTTGGTCAAGGGCTGTGAATCCCACTGCGAAACATCCAACACTCCCCATACGCTGTGTAGCCAGAGTACCACACTGGGGTTCTGGATGACCCTCTAGAGCTGTTATCAAGGGCAACTAGCAGATAATTATGTATGCTAACAAAAGTATGTTGATAATGCTTAATAATTAACAAAAAATTTTAAAATATTTTAAAAATACATAAATATATATATATAAATATATATAAAATAAATTGCACAGCTCAGAGTTGCACAGCCCAAGACCCATTTTGGATGTTCTAAATTTGTGTCCCACAGCTGAAAAGAGTCACTTCCACTATCCTAGCTTCTCCTTGTAATACAGCAAATCAAAGTTAAAAACTACACTGCTCGGATCACTTGTGAACAAGGTTGTGTGACTGAAAAAAGAAGCAGAATATATGAATATATTACAAGCAGCTTCCTAAGCCCTAAAAATGAAGGGAGAGGGAGGAAAGGGGGAGTACAGCAGTTGTGACTTCTGCATGCAGAAGGAACATCTGGAAAACCAGGCTGGAGGAATTAGAAAACGTAACAGCTCTAGATAATACCGATCGGAAATGCAGGTCAAATTGCAGGGATATGATTAAGGACAGCAGAATGTTCCTGTAACAATTAAGGGATGTGCAAACAAAAAAAGCTTTGGCTAAGGAGTGTACCATCCTGGAACAGAAAAAATGTTTTATGTGGGAGCTTTTCAGCCTCAGCCACAACACTGCTGTAGCACGGAAAAGCACATCAGGTGCAAGTCCGCATCATGCTCACAAGAAACTGGAGACCATCTCACGCTGCCAAGCAAACAAAGGAAGTGGGATTGCCACGGAATAAGATGAAGAGCCAAGCAGTATGGATTTTATTCCCAGCTCTGCCACAGATTTCCTGCACAACCTTAGGCCAACGGCTTAGTCCCTCTGTGGCCATTTCCTCTTTCAACTCTTATCTAAACATTAAAAGGAACAAGAAGTTTGTGACAGTTCTATGGCACAACAGATTGCTTTCAGAGAAAACACAACAAAACAAAACAAAACAAACCCCTGTGCCTTACCCCACCCCCTTCCACATTAAAGTTCTCTCAAACATTTCCCAAGACAGGGGCACAACGCAGTTTCACAGTACTGCCACAACCTGCTCACATCCAGTACCAGCCTTTCTACCAAATCCAAGGGACTGGCAGCGACCTGCCAGCGGGTTCATTGCTACCCAGCAAGAGCAAATCCCTCTCCCTGCCTCTCCCAGGGCTGGGACACACTGTAAGGGCACAGCAGGCTTTTCTGAGTTTCTGCCTCTTCCCCTTGTGGTTGCCCATAACCTTCATAGTCATTAGCAGTCCCATGTAAGCTGTACAAACACTACACAATGAAAACAATGACCTGACCATGACCCGATCCTGACCATGATTTCTAAACCAGTTAACATTTTTCTACGACAAATGCACTGAAGAGCTAAACTTCAAGGGACTAAATGTCCACGACTTTCGTGTAAGATTGTGGTGATTAGATACTATTAGAGAGACTACTTTCTTTTCAGTGCCTATTCATTCTGGGCACTGGGTTCATTTCAAGGGCTATCACACAGACCTTACTCACCGCATTTTTCAGTTTCTCATCCACAACAACATAAGAGAGCAGAAGCAAGAGATAGGCTTTATCAGTTAAAGTAGTGGCACTGTTGTAGTTGGAATGGTCTGGGGATATCAGCAAGACATGGCTTGCAGGGAGGTAATATCCTCTTTTCAGCATAGCCAGCACTGCTGAAAAAATGAACATGTTTTCAGACACACAAGTCTCCCGCAGGTCTGAAAGAAAAGCAGGAGCAAAACTGTCTCTTCTACACAAGTGCAGAATTCCTAGCCAAAAGCCTACCTGGTCTTCTTTACAGTATTAGTTGGTCTAATTGAAGAGTATCACCTTTCCAATTCTCTCTTATTTGTTAAAGCCACTATGACATCTGACATATGCTATGATGGAGATGAATTTAAGACCTTTTCCATTATATTTTCTTTGTCCTGCCATTTCATGCCCCAAGGAAACAAATAAAGTGTCAAACTTGCATGTTAATCACACTGAAACAACTTTAATTTACTCTGATATCTAAAATCTCCCAGATTTTTCAAAGCAGAGATGCTATCATATGCTTACTTGTTTTGTTCCACTTCACTAAACAGACACTCTCCCTTATGCTAGATGAAAAGTTTAGCAATGGCAAATGTCAATTTTAAATGATTTGATCTGAAAGCTACATCAGATCCTGTTTCAGCTATGCTGTGGGGGAAAAGTAGGCTAGCAGTATAGCCTCTTGCTTCACAAAAGAAACCATCCATGCCAACACACATGCTAGTGTCTTCCTCAAAGACATAGACCAAAAAAGACCAAGGACATGATTGTCCCCTGCAAGCATCATGGACTCTCGGCATACACAACCGCCACAAATCCTTGCTGATAGAAACACTGACTGGATTTTCTGCCCCAATTTCATCTTGAAGACTGAAAAATAACTTAACTGTCACTGGGCTTGTACTACAGGGTCTAGACTGATTAGGCTTTCCCGCAGAACTAAGTGGTTTGTTTCTAACTCATCTAACAGAGTCAGTGCCATCTGCTGACCAACAGACTCTTCAATGCCGTGTGTCTCCCAAGCAGAAATGCTCCTGTGCTTGCACTTGCTCTTTAGTTTTGGATCCTCAGAGGCTGTATGTTACTAAAAACCAGGGGAGAGGATTAGTGGGGGCTCTGACATTTACCCAGCTGCATGAGGGCAACGACTGTCTTCTCACCCAGCCTTCCCTCCCCGTAGACCCTTCACCCTGAATGGGAAGGGGGCAGAGGAAGGGCACTGTGGAGGGCAGAAGTCAGGAGCTCGCCAGCCCAGCACTCAAAGGCAGCCAAACCGACTCCATCTGCAGGCAGCATAAAGGAGAAATGGGTATCCCCCAACACAAAGAGTAAGTGTGGAGCTAGCCAGCTGATTCCCACCCATGGCAAACCCAGGAGAGGAAGTGGAAGGAGGCTGGAACAAAGGTTGTCTTTATCATATGTGGAGGCATGAGTGTGGGGAACCACAGAGGCAGCTGGACCTCGGCTGTGGCTGTGATACCCCCCTTTGCAGTGACACCCCACGGGATGCTTTGAGATTGCTCCTACATGGACCTGCCTCACTAAACACTTCACGCCCTGGGAGGGCACTCCACAGAACAAGTAAAAGGCACTTGGTGTTTACCCCTTGCAGAGAAAAAACAGCTCAAGTAGCTGAGAAAACACCCAGCTATACCTGAAGAGAGATTATGCACCCCTCTGAATGAGATGTGGTTAACCAGAAAAATCCAGCATCAGAGGCAGGTGGCAAGAAGACAAATTCAGCCAGCTCCTCAGCCCCTGCACATCCCACTCTCCAAGAGAGACATTCACAGGATCTTCAGGCAGGGCAAGTGTGAGCATGTGGGCTGATCCCCTGCTTGTGGGTGGAAGCCAGCAGATCCTCCTGCAGAGGGTCTCGTCGCAGCAATTAGCAAGGTAGCTAACCGTACCTTGCTTCCTCACTTCAGAAGCAGGCTTAGCAGAGCAGATTCTGCACATGACCTCCAAAACAAAAATGTGAGAGTTGCCCTATAGGTGCAAGTGCAACAGCCCCTCAAGGCAGGGGGCTGGGGGAAGTAACTCCACCTTCCAGAGACAGAGGCGCACCTTCCTCTTCCTCCAGCCGCTTTGTTTTCACTTGCTGGGGTGAGGAAACTCCAGCCATGCAAATGGGACACTTTTTCTGCCTGGCAAGCCGCCTTCCCTTTCTGATCGGCATGCCTCACACTGCTAATACAGCTAATAGAGGCATTTGTCAAAGGCAGACCTGTAGCTGAATGTAATTCTAGTTTAGCACACATACTAAATGGCCCCAGCAGGATCAAATGCCATGCTTCTTTCCACGGCTGGGTATGATACCTTTCTGAATCCTCTTTTTATGGGAAGTCATCATGGCTTTGGGGCTTTTTCTGTTGTTTTGGGGTTTGGGGGTTTGTTCTTCGAAGGAGCACCATATGTACTATAGTAGTCCAGCCACTCATCTTGAAGCACTATGAGCAACAACCTATTCTAGCTGATTAATTAATTTTATTACAGCATGTTGACACACTATGGTCTCTTATACCTAAACTTCCCACCACAGAAGGAATTTAGGCAGTGTGCTAATGAAAAAAACTAAAACCTGAAGCATGAGTGACCTATCAGTTTTTTGTAAACTAGAATGGTCTAAGCTTAAAACAGTACCTGCTAATTCTTACTCAAAGAAAAATATAGAGAACACATAAATATATATGTATGTACACACACATAAGTAGGATTTGCAAAAAAAGAGCAACTGTTTGCCACAACACTTGTCAGCACTGAGATTTATACATTTAGACTGATACTTACTCCTACTGAATTACTGACTTCTTCCAAAATTACTTATTAACCAGCTGTTCCCACAGTTAGTTTTATCAGCTGTTAGACACATAAATAAACAAATTATAAAGTAAGTATGGAGAACGATTAGAAGGAATGAAAAGCGTACTAATGCATACTGTATTCAAATTCAGCTGTCATTCATTCAGTCTATTCCTTTAATGGCTTTTTCTTCTCACTTCTCTTCGCTGACATTTACATTAAAAGGTGCAGTATCTTTCAACTTCCATTTTGAACGAATGTTCCTTGTGATGAGCAACATGGGCTTGAAAGCATGTTTTCTGAAATGCAGTGGAAAGGTAGTTTTAATGAGGAGAAATGAGAAAACTTGAGAACAGTGAATCGTTTCGCAATCTGAATTAATGCCTATTTGGAAAAGGCTCAGCTGAGGAAGGAGATGTAAGACTTTTGGCAATGTGAATTCTAATTATTTCAAGTCTTGGCAGTAATTTTATCAAATAGTAGCAATTTCATTAAAAGGTGCACTGTGGTAATCATCTACATAAGGCCTCCAGAGGGGAAAATACACCAATAATTGCATAATTACGTTATCATTGCTCTTATGATGGACCACATTAAATACCACAAAGAAGAGCACTGCTTTTTACTTTCTCTAGATATTTAGTTCAGTACTTTTTCCTAGAAGATTACAGCAATAAACAAGACTTTCAGATTAATAAATATGTTCACCAAATTTTGCAGAAAAGACACAGCTATCTTTCATGTCTGTATTACTTTATATTATCTTTTCTTTCACTGAAAGAACTGACAGATTCATGAGAAAAATGCTGGTTTTAGCAATAAGATAGCTAAAGTGTTTATATAGCTCTGTTACTGAAATACAAGTCACTGCATCACGTCATGTATCCACATGGCACACAGATCCATTTAAGAAGCAGGTTTTGGAGTACTTCCATATTTCTCCATATAAATTAACTTTACCTATTCAGTGATTTTTAATAAGCCTGCAATAAGTTACATTTCCTTTGTCTAATTAGTGCATAAATTTTGCTGCTAATTAGGATGTTGTTAAAAAAATTACGGTAGAAGAATTGTCTTACAGACAATATCAAACCTAATAAACGCATTTTTAATGTGTTAGTATTAAAGAAGTATCTTTGCACATGCCTTCTGAAACTGTGACTGGGACAACTTCTAGCGGATTCATCAGCAGGTTCTTCAGAACCTCCTAGGGTGAACAAATCTCGCTAACACCCAGCAAGATCTGTCACTGACATTGTCTTGGAAGTACCTTGAACACAGAGACTTAGATATTTTTCTGATAACCCAGTTTCATTTCCCTAATCTTCTTCTGGCAAGGAGATACATAACTTGGCTATTGAACTTAATCTCCAACGTCAGCACAAGTCACACATATATTTGCTTGCCAGTTTTACTGTATTTTGTATTTTACTAATAAGCCCTATCATAAATTGCATATACATGGCATATATATAGGTAGCTGCTTATTGACAAAGCAGTCCTCCTTCCTACCCCTGGAGAGATAAACAACAACGTTGTGGGCACAGTCTGCATACCTGCCTAAGCAGGGAATCCCATTTCAGCACGGTTTCTGGTGGTATCAATTTATGGGAGGAGACCAGAAATACAGGGTTTACTTCTGCTCCTTCCATTTGACCTCTTTTATTATGCTGCATACCTCAAATCCTAGGTATGATGATATTAGCATTACTGCAAAGTCAGCAATTTTATGTATAATACCTGGAAGTCAGACGTGCTATGGAATAGGAAACTTCAACAGCTTGTGTTACAATGAACACTACTGGGAGGAAGCTTTTAGTTTGTTGAAGGTAACATAATTTCTTTTCAAAGTTAAAAAGTTATGCTCATCCAGGCACAGAAAGCACTTTCATATCGTATGAAATAGCAAACAAAGAGTTAGGCAGCAGAAGTAAAGAAAAGAAAAGGGCAGTCACTGAGCAGCAGCAACTTACTGCCTCAGTACCAGGTCCTAATGCAGAAGAGCATCTAAGGCATATGAACAGAACCACTTCAGGTAAAAATACCATATTAACCTGCATATGTAATTTAATATTATAAGTGCAGCATTTTTATAATGCCTATTTTCCTTTTAAAATGTAAAAATATTCAACACTGATTTTGAAAATACAACAACATAAATTAGAATTTACACCTCCTCTAATCATTAAAAAAAATCAAAGGCAAAAAAAGCATTCAAGCTGTACATTTGCTGCCAATGTTTTAAAGATAATCACACTACTGAGTTCATGGAAGTCAGTAGCTGAGCACCTCTAGGCAGGTTGTGCCATAGCAATAAACCATCCTTTGGCACCTGGAGTTTCCTAGCAGGTGCAGAGAAAATATTTTCTTTATTTCAGTTCATTCAGTACAAGTCAATTACGCAACTACTCCACTCAAAGAGGAGCTACTCATCAGGAGTTGAAAAAAAAAAAAAATGAATGTTTCTTTCCATTGCCATTCTAAGAATAAAAAGAGGATGAGATGAACTAGTTCTAAAATTTTTAAAGCACAGAGATTACAAACCCCAGTTTTGACTACAGACAGGCCTTTCAGACATTAATTCTTTATTTCAAAACATTTCTCAATGAGTTTTTTCTTCTGAATTGGCTGGCTTCTATGTGGTGCTATTTATCTAACGGAAGAACATTTCAGAACATTCTCGTTTCCTTCATTGTAATCGATGCAAATCATCAGTAAAAATCAAATTATCTAATACAAGAAATGTCAACACTTTCTGTTTTCATACTAAAACACACACACAAAGAATCAGAATAAGTGTATATATAACAAGCTACATAATTGCTTAAATACAGGCACAGTGATTAATCAAAATAAGTATAACATTAAGTGCAAAGGCTATATTTAATTAAAACTCTATCTCAGTGGTAATAAAGGAGGTTAAACCTTTCTTTACAAAATGATTAAGTACAAATGCAAAACAGTTAAAATGAGTCTTACTGTTGGCTGATTTAAATCATGATTAAAATCAGATTTACAATGCTTTGAATCAAACTGAAGCGCACAGTACAAGGGGAGGTAACTATGTTGTTAAACCTGGAAGCTCTACATTTCTTATCTGGAGTCAGACGTCAATTTTACGTATCATATCTTGAGGAAATGCAAACAAGTTGGAGAGGGTTGAGAAGAAGAAGAGGAGGAGTTACGAAAGATGCACCAAAAGAAAAGGCTGAAGAAGTTATAGCTGTTCATCACAGAAAAGAGATGTCAAAGATGTGATATTAATTGTCAATGTGTAAAATGCTATTATAAAGAGGATGGTGATCAGCAGTTCACTATATCCACCAGAGCAGGGAAAAAATGGAATTAAGCAACCAGCAAGGGAGATTCGGTTAGGTATCAGGAGAAGCTTTTGAACTTTAACAACTAGTTATGCACTAGAAAAAATGTGTATTAGACTCTGCACCACAAGTCTGCCTTAGAGCAGGTTAGATACAAGTCCACCAGGGAAGATCCGCTGCATCTGACCCAGGGCAGAGCAGAGGGCAAACCAGATGACCTCTGCAGGTCTCCTCCAGCCTTACTCTCACAGTTCTGCAGGAGCTTCCTAAGACCTGCTGTGTCTCTTAGAAACCTAGCTGCGGGAGGCAGGTGAGTGCGTGAGAAAGTCAGAATTCATTCAGCAAAGAATAAAGCTTCCAGTCCTGAGGGCTGCAGACAAAAACTTAATACATGATGTTGGTGCAGCCATTAACTACTGAACAAAAACAGATTAAGATTGCCAAGTGCAAGTTTTTAATCTCATGATGCCTTTCAGCAGGAACATAGTTATTTCTGTGTGGCCTAGGTATGTAAATACCCAAAACACTTCTATTGCACAGCTCATTTGGACCTTTCTCCTCTGAAACATGCAAGCTCTGAATGACAGATTATAACCAACAAGTCTGATTTCTTTTTCCAGTGTGGCTTTTGCACAAAACTTTTCTTTAGAAGAAGTCCACTCCACGTGATGAGGACCATGTTCACCTGGCGCGAGCAGAGGAGCACTCTTAGCTTAAGACAATTACTGACGGGAAAAGAAAGGACATGTAGGACTAACCTGGCATTTGCCAGGCTTCCAAAGAACCTATAAGAGATGCATCTCTCTGACCTTCAAATTTCCCTGCCATGGTTTTCATTTCTTCTTAACTTAAATCAGCCCATGCATCCTCTTTATCACTTAGATTTACAACCGTCAGTGCCTAGTTGACCAGCAAATTCTTCCCCATATCAGATATTTAATGATTATGTTACGTGATTACGGACTCAGCTGTCGGATGACATTTAAAATCATAGACATTTAACGCTGTCAGCCCCTCCAATGGCAAAACCCCCTGTAGCTAATAATTTTACTAAATTATTCCTCTTTTTAGTCACAGTTTCGAGGAACGATCTGTACGGAGCAGTCCAGGAGTTGCATAGCATGGTAGCAACACTAGAAACTTTTCTCTTATTTACATGCCTGTAAGAGAAAATACAAAGATAATATAACCAAGAGCCTTACGTGGTACACAAAAAAATTCTGTTGCGACACGAACAAAATCATTAAAAATCCATTTAAAGGTACATCTGAAAACCTATGTTTTCAGAATAAATCAATATAATCCCCAAGAGTAAGCCCGCTGAGAGATTAACATTTACAGTGCTTTCTAATTGGTATACCCTAGAAAATAGGAGTCGCGTTCTCCCTTCAAACACAGATGTTTACACTTCCCTTACGCTTTTAACACTAAGGGCAGCAATCTTGGCTGGTGGACAAACAATACACTTCGGTTGCCATTAGGCTTGGCAACCGGCCAAAGAGACTACTCACACGCGTAAAATTGCGTTCATTTATGACTGTTTGCAAGATTCATTGTCAAAGCGGGTCCCTTCTAGTTTCCTAAAAGTCACTGAAAAAGCCAACCACAATACTTCTGCAGTCAAATAATATAGAAGAGTAATAATAATTTTAAAATCCCTTTGATGTCAAGTCCTAGTAATATGCACATGCATTCTCTTTGGATTTTCTTAAATAAATGCCCAAAAGATGTAACATGCTGAAATCTGGATGACTATTTTCACTAGATGCCTTGAGCACCATCTCTTTCCTTTCGCCTAAGGTTACAATGAACAGCTTAAGCTCTATTAAGACTGAAGAGACTCATCGGGGGAGCTGAGTTTCTGAAGGACAGAAACAACTGCAAGTTGTTTCTTGGGCAGAGGAATATTCAGAAGGACATTCAGAAATTACAAAAAGGCAAAGTTTTATACTTAAAGTGAGAGGGTACTTACAGTAAATGCAATGCATTAGGATATTAGAACTCATTTCCTCTAGCCAGCCTCTGAACAGCTGAAAGAAACTTAAGGAAATGAGTCAAAATCCTGGAAGATGTTTATACTAGATGAAAAAGAAAACAACATCTGTAAAATCGTGTGTCACACACACAGAGCAAGACAATGTGCAACACTTGATCTCTGCAACGGCATTCATCTTCATGGGCAGACAGAAAAAGCTGAAAAGTGGCTTAACCTTGAGCAATTACTGCCTCTCTTCTACAAAAGACTGATATGAGATTAGATCGGTTGTCGTGTATTATAGATAAACATATCTGTTGTTGAAACTCCTTGATGCTGTGCAGTTCTTGTTTTATCCAGAATTTGTTATTCCTTGCCTTCAGATTACCACCAGAGTGTTGACTGAATGTTCAGGCTAGAAAGAAGCTTTCCTTCAAACTACAAATGTGTAATATTTGGTATTTAGTTTGACAGCTCCAGATATGCCTTAAAAATCTTTTGAATAGCTTGTGCTAATGAAGAATTATAGTTCAGACAGAAATCCAAAGAATATAGAGGTATCATTAGAGTCTCACAACAGATCAGAGAGAGAAAAGGACAAGTTTCACTATGAGAAACTCCTACCGACTGGAACACAACTCAGATGTTCCTCCTAAGACCTGTCCTAGCTCCTGTTTACATGTGCTAAAGACATATCCTTTCCGATTCCACCTGCATCCCAGTGCAGTGTGTCCCTTCTGGCGGTGACTCAGGATCCTTTGTTCACTCCAGGCACCTGCAAAGCAGTGTTGCTGTTTGGACAATCAACGATAGGTTTCTGGGAGGGCTAAAGTGAGGCGGAAAGCCCACAGAAAGCCAGTATAACCCAATGATACTACAGCTGCAGTCATCTGTCAACGAGAGGCTCTTTCTTGCAGAATGAGCATGTGGAAATGCCTCCAGTCTCTATGAATGGTACTTAAACGGGATGCAAATGGGAGTCTCACTTCTTGCCAAATTTATCACATTCTTTATTATAAAGCCTGCAGAAAAAAACACTTATGCACTTGCTGGGAGAGGGTTCCCAGTTGTAACGGAAGGAAAAAGAGTGGAGCATTGAGCAATCTTTGACATTTCCATTCTGCTCCTGGCTGTGGCCTTGCACATTTCTGTGCAGGACAAGCTGAACTGCCACAGGGGAGGGAGGAAAAGGAGAAGGAGAGAGCAGAGATGGAAATGGGAGTAGGGAGGGCAGGGTACTGAGACAGTTTGCGGGGGTCAAGGCAGCAACTGAGTGACAGCAATTGGAATCCTCATCAAGTTCAATCTTCCTCCTTCAAGCCTCCTCCCTCCCGGCTGACAGGTAGCAGGAAGCATGATGAAAACAGACATTCTTCCCTCTGGGCACAGGGAGAGCCTCTTATTACTCTGCAGCCAGATGAAAAACAAGGCTATATTGATGGATGCTGAAAGGAACCATGTCCAGTCTTCCATGACCACAGGATGGAAATGCCACCGAGACTCTGGCAGAGTACTGGAGGGTGGGCGACAGGGTGCGCCTTGGGAGAGGACAGGAGAATCACAGAGAAAAGATCGTTCCAGAATATTGCATAAAAGGAGGACTGGGCAATCCACAAATGGAGGGAAAAGTGGAAGTGTATGTTCGGATGCAAGAAAAGAAGAAAGTAGGAAGGGGCTGTGGACAGAGGAGATGAATGGTTTACCCTCTGAGAAGCTACATTAAGCTCTGTTTTCTGCCTCCCCCTTTCCTATCTGCAACCAAAGGAAGAAGCTCTTGACTAAGGGCCAAGGAAAGATACTTAATATAAATTTGTATACAGATAAGCAACAGGATAGGTCTCAATAGGGACTGTGGGAGATCATCCAGTCCAAGCGTCTGCACTGAGACAAACCCAAAAGTAACCCAGGGTCACGCTAGCTCCAGAGCAATCCGGCACAGCAGAACAGCTCTGTCCTGCCTGTCACTTCTGACGTCCCCTGCACCCCTGCCAGGACACGAGCCATCACTCTGATACCTCCTCCAGCACAAAACTAGCCCTGAATTCCTGCATCTGTGTGATACACAGATGATGCGCATACGTACCCAGACAGCTGTCTTTTGCGACAGCAAGTCATTTATGCCTACTACACAGTGTATTTTTGCCTACACAAGTTTGTCTGATGTGCCTCTGAGATGAAAGTCTCCCGCAAGTGCCTGAACCCAGAACCAGCGGAAGATCACAAGAAAGGTTCCCTCCTTGCCACTCCAGTACTCTAGGGCCTGCAACTCATGCCTTCCAGGAGATGCTGCCAGTCTGACCTGTTTCTCAAGCTTTCCTTAAGGACAGTCTAACCTTCAAGTGCGGGCAAGAAACACATGCAGTAAAGCAAGTTGGTGGGTATTAATCATTTCAATGTTTTTATGCATTTGTTTCGAGGAATAACCCATTGGTAGGAGGCTTTCCCACCCCTGTGGCCACAGCATGAGCTATGTGGGTATTTCTAAGCAGGAAAGTCCAAACTGTCAGGTATCACACTCCAGACTATCAATAAACAAAAGGAGAAAACTCAAAAAGTTACCCAAACAAAACCGTTAATAAAAATGTTCCTAAATCAACTACTGTCCCCTTTCACATTCCGAAGTAAAGTGCTTGCAATGAAGAAGTGTAAATTGTCACTACTGTTTGTTCCTGGTGTTTTAGTTTTATTTGCTCCCAGCAGCGTGGGGCAGAGACTTGCGGAGCCCTCCCTGGGTGCTCTCACACCAGGTGCTCTGCAAGGCTCCTCTCTGTTGGTGGCAGCAGACGTCAAACACCTAGCACCGTGCATCGCTTCCCTGGATCTTCAGCTTGCTCTTCGCTAAGTAGCAAATCAACCTTTCACGTTATCCGCTTTCGGACTTCGGCGCATAGGGCCAAATTCCTCCCCGGGTGCAACTCCTCAAACACTAGCAGCAATCTCCTTACGGCACCTTCCTCTGTAGACCTCCAAATGCCTCTTAAGCCTACAAAGCGCGCCACCGAGCCGCACGGCAACTCCGAAAGCCATGTGCAAAGTTGCCCGGGGCTCCAGCCCGACGCTGTATTGAAAATCACTAGCCCTGCGCGCTAGGGCTGTGGGGTTAGGCGAGGAAACCCCCTTTTCTCACAGAAGTGGAAGGGAACCCTCGCTTTTACACCCGCCGCGCCGAAGTTTCAGCACCCAGAGACCTCCCGCGGGCCTGAGCGGCGCCGCTCGCCCTCCTCTTCGACGCGGAGGAGCGGCGGTGCCGGAGCAGACCGGCTCTGATGCCTTGTCCCGCCCTGAGCCGCCCGCCCGGCCCCTCCGGACCGCCGGGCACCGACCCACCGGCGGGGCGCAGCGGGGCCCCGAGCCCATCACACACCCCCCCCCCCCTCCCCGGGAAGCTTCACCTCTGCCGGCGAGCGCTGGACACCTGACGGCGGCGGCTCGTTCCCTGCCTATTGTTAACCGCGGGGACATTTTGTACTGATTACCGGAGAGTTTATTGTCAAAACAGCCCGGCCCGG